>VSMD01092085.1:0-11574 GCA_008750895.1 Mirza zaza | reverse complement strand
GCGATGACCTTCCCGGCAAGAACACCTGGCCAGTGCTCCTTCCCCAGCTGAGAACAGGTACCCTGGGTAGGAGGCCATGGCAAGGGCCCCGTCCCCTCTGGGGTCTTCTCCAAATCGCATAACCTCGGTCCAGCCGTGAGAAGACATCCGGCGAATCTCCTAGGAGGAGCGTTCTGCAGACTCCCTGACCAGTGCTCCGAACGTCAGGGTCACCAACAGCAAGGGAAGTCTGAGAAACTGTCACAGCCCGGAGGAGCCTAAGGAGACGTGACGGCTAAATGTCGTGTGGTGTCCTGGATAGCATCTGGGGACAGGGAAAAGGATATTAAGTGGAAACGGGGAAACTCCCTGTCGGGTGTGTGGTGTAGTGAGCAGTAAGGCGCCGTGACAGGTGCACCGTGGTGACGCGGGATGTGATGGGGTTTAGCGAACAGTAATGCGCTGCGACAGGTGTGCCACGGTGCCCTGAGATGTGACGTCTGGGGACACTGGGAAGAGAGTGCTCGGGGACTCTCTGTGCTCTTTGGCAACTTTTTGGGTGAATCTTAAAACTATTCTAAAACAAGGTTTATGGAAGCACCGGTAGAATTGGGGCAGGAGTCAGGAAGCGTCTGGGTGTGGGGTCGTGTGGGGGTGGGGTGTAGACCCTGCAGAGGCTTCCCGGGTGAGTCCTGGGCCCCCCACGAAGCAACGTCCCCCTCGGGGCCGGGGTGGGGGTGGCTTCCACAAAGAAGACGGACTTGCAAGGAGCCACCGTGCCACTGTGTCCCAGAACAAATGCCCGTGTGTCTGTGCCACCTGCTTTCCTGGAATCATTTCTAGCTGTGCCGTGTGAATTATTGATCACAGAAGCACAGGTTTTCTTAGAAGGGGAGGAGGGGACCTCGGGGCCCACCTGCCCCCACCATCTCATACAAATGACGGAAAAGCTGGAGCGGAAGCTACGAGCCCATACTCGGCTGGCCCCATCAGTGAGGGTGTCATTCCCCAGGGCCCCAGAGCCGAGGGACGACAGGGCCAGGAGCAGACATGGGGGAGAGGGTGTCTCTGTGGCAGGACTGGGGTGGGCTGGCCACCTGTGGGACAGCTCCAAAGTCCCATCCCCTCCTGCAGATTCCGGGGTGGCCCCCGGGCTGCGCAGTCCCCAGGCTCTGTCCCACCCACCCCTCCCCGCCAGCGGCTTCCAGGTGGCAGACACCACACTCGCCCAGCCCGGGAAGGTGCAACTTCAGGTAGAAGAGATGTCTTTGTTCCCTTAATTGACAGCGATTTTCTTGTGTGCAGAAAGTACACAGAAGGTAGCGAACTACATCTCAATTCACTGAATCTTATTAAACTGTTCTTGGGGGAAAAAAAAAGATTTCAATAAAAATTTAGAAGGAAGAGAATCCAGAAAGCTGCAAACCAGAAAGTAAAGCGAGAGGCTGCAGCAGGTCCCCCATTCGGGGGCGGCTGGGCGGCGGGTGGCCGGGGAGTTCGTTCCTCCCCGACGGTCTCAGGGAGGAGGCTGCCCAGCAAGAGCCGTCCCCGCCTGTCCTCGTGGGGACCTGTGGCTCCAGCAGTGACTGAGTCTCACTCCCAGGGGGTCCCAGCGAGGACCAGCCCTCCGAGTGTCCCCGGCAGCGCACCTGCTGCTCGGAGGGGCCGGCTCTGCCAGGACGGGGGTGCCTACCCCTGCCTCACCCCGGCGCCCTGCTCTCATCTGCCTCTCCGGCCAGGTCCTGGGATTCGTATGGAGAGACGCTTCGCAGATGCCTCAACATTCGCCTTTCTAAAGCGCACGGCTTGGTGGCGTTAGTATGTTCACGGAGGGGTGCAGCCACCACCGCCGTCCACAAGGCAACCCCACGGCGTTTAAGCAGCATCCCCAGTGACCCCCACGACCCTCCCGGCCCCTCGTCATCTGTCTGCCTCTGTGGGTTCCCTGCGTGTTGGGGGGGTTCATAGAAGTGGAACCCGACAACACGCAGCCTTCACTTGCGTGATCCGCGACGCCTCCGGGGGCCTCCCCGTAGCGAGGACCAGCTCGCCCCTCCTCCACGAGGCTAAATCGCATTCCGCCGTGGGGCTACGCAAGCTTGGTTTATCCCCCCTCGGCCGGCAGACCCTGGGTTATTCCTATTCTGGCAGCTGTGAGTGACGATGCAGTGGACGGTCACGTGCAGGGTTTGTGCATGGACGGCGTTTGTCCCCGGGAGTGGGAGTGCCAGGTTCGCAGCCATCCTGCGCGTAAGGAAGGTCCCGGCAGTTGCCGCCCTGTCTTCCACGGCGTCGTTCCATTTTGTCTTCCCACCGGTGGGGCCCATCTCCCCGCATCCTGGCCAACACGCGGGATGGCCCGTCTCTCTGTTCGTGGCTCTCCTTGTGCCCGTGAAGTCGGCCGTGTGGTCTTAAGGGGCCCGTGGAGACCCTGGAGTTCTGGGGGAGCCGGGGGCCCCTCTGCCCACGCCGTGGCCTGGCCCGCTGGCGTGTGTGTCGAATGACAGTCGTGACGGCTTGCGGCACCCTCCTGCGGATGGCGGGTCACCTGCCGTCGTGGTGAATGGCTGATGGTGCCGTGGCTGCCTTCCTGGGGTGAGGCCCTCCCAAACCCCCTGATCTTGAGACGAGAGCAGCCCCGGGGACCCCGGCCCTGTGCTGAGCAGGGCCAGGGAGGAGAGCGTTCCTGAGTTCTGCCTGGTTTCAGCGCCAGTCCCCAGGGATGAGGAGACAGGGCCTTCGTTGCTGCTCCTGGGGTCCTCGGAGATGTGGCCAAGTCCTCCTTGTGCCGAGGGGTGGCCTCTCGCCGGGACGTCCCCAACGGAGTCCAGGACTACGAGGTTCCAAGAAGCACACACGGGCTGGTGGGGCTGGTGGCAGGCCACGGAACCCGGCCCAGCCTCCCCATGGGGGCGGGGCTCTGCCTGACCCCCACCCCTGCGTTTCCTCTGTCCTGGCTGGTCCACCTGCCCTTTGTTTCCCTCTCTCAACAAATCACTTTAAAAAGGAAGAAGCTGGACTTGAAGAGGAAAAACAGATTGACCTCCCCCTGCCTCTGTTGCAGTTGGTTGGTTTTTCTGCATAGCAGCTGGGTGTCTCCGAAATGAGGGGGTTTCTATAGTAACCAATTACAGCCAGGATTGGTGAAAAATCACAGAAATATCCTGTTGGTGGAGTTATGCTGGGGAGGCAGGCACAGGCTTAGGTGCTGTAATTTTAATTTCCTGGGGCAGTATTTCTCCAAGTGCTGGTGGCAGGCGGGTTGGCTTGTCATTGCTTTTGATGCAGCTGCCGTGTGGTACCTGCTGGGGCCTATAGGACCTGGTGGGGCCTGGTGGGGCCTGGTGGGGCCTGGTCGGGGCCTGGTCGGGGCCTGGTGGGGCCTGGTAGGGCCTAGTCAGGGCCTGGTGTGGCCTGGTGGGGCCTGGTCAGGGCCTGGTGTGGCCTGGTGGGGCCTGGTGGGGCCTGGTGGGGCCTGGTCGGGGCCTGGTGGGGCCTGGTAGGGCCTGGTGTGGCCTGGTGTGGCCTGGTGGGGCCTGGTCGGGGCCTGGTGGGGCCTGGTGGGGCCTGGTGGGGCCTAGTCAGGCCTGGTGGGGCCTGGTAGCACCTGCTGGGGCCTGCTGGGATCTGGGTAGGGACTGTGGGACTTAGCAAGGCTTGGTGGCACCTGGTTGTACCTGGTGGGGCCTGATGGTACCTGGTTGTACCTGGGGGGACTTAGTGGTACCTGGTTGTACCTGGTGGGGCCTGGTGGTACCTGGTTGTACCTAGTAGGGCTTAGTTGTACCTGGTGGGGCCTGGTGGTACCTGGTTGTACCTGGTAGGGCTTAGTGGTGCCTGGTTGTACCTGGTGGGGCCTGGTGGTACCTGGTTGTACCTGGTAGGGCTTAGTGGTGCCTGGTTGTACCTGGTAGGGCTTAGTGGTGCCTGGTTGTACCTGGTGGGGCTTAGTGGTGCCTGGTTGTACCTGGTGGGGCCTGGTGGGGCCTGGTTGTACCTGGGCGGGCCTGGGGAGGCCTGCTGGGATTTGATTGTGCCTGATGGTGATTGGTGGTACCTGCTGAAGCCTACTGGGATCTGGTAGGGACTGGTGGGGCTTAGCAAGGCTTGGTGGTTCCTGGTTGTACTTGGTGGGGCCTGCGACGGCCTTCTGGGATCTGGTAGTGCCTGGTGGTGCCTGCTGGGATCTGGTAGGGACTGGTGGTACCTGGTTGTACCTGGGGGGCCCCAGTGGTACCTGGTTGTACCTGGGGGGCCCCAGTGGTACCTGGTTGTACCTGGGGGGCCTAGTGGGACCTGCTGGGGCCTGCCGTCTGGTGAGGCCCTGCGCCTGCTCAGAGAAGCATCTCATCCCCCTGGGGGCCAGCATCTGCCCAGACGTGCAGGCAGTGGGAGAAGCAAAGGCTCCAGTCGGTTCCCAGCCGCACCGGCCACCTGCAGCCGCGGAGGCGCGCCCCCGATGTGTGCACGGGGCGCTTCACACTGACCTACTTTCCTCCACGTGGGGATGGCGCCGTGGGCCCGGCTGCTTGTGCGGAGAAACCGCACGCTGGCATAAATGCCGCGGAAGCATTAGCTTGATGAGCAGTTCCTAATTTCTGCAGTGAAGCATTTTCATTCTGATTAAGAGCTGGGGCCTTTTTATTTGTGGATTGGTCCTTTTTGGTAATTAGTGCACATTAGCAAGAGTTTCTCCGAGTGTCCTGACGACCCAAGGGACCCACTTGTTCCTAAGTTTTGGTGAGAGTCGAACTCGTTCCCAAGTTTGGGTGAGAGTCGGCCCGAGTTTCAGAGCTAAAGGAGGAGGGGTGTGCGGTGTGCGTGCAGGATGCACGCGCACATAGATGCTCTCACACGCGGACCCATGTGCACAGACGCGCTGACACGCACATGGGCACGCTCCCCAACAGTGCACCCCCACGTCTCGTGTGCACCCAGGGCACACGGGCACACTGGCGCCTGCTTGTAGACCGCCTCTCACGTCCATGTTCACACCCCCACGCACCGACACGCTCACGTGCTGACACACGGGTGCACGCACTCTTGCACACTCACTGGCGCACACACACACACTGACTCACACACCCATGCTGTCTCACACACACGCCGGCACACATACTTGCACACCTGTGCGTGCCCCTATGCACACGCTAGCACACGCTCGGGCCCTCCCGAGCGCACACTCACGGTGAGACACCCTCACCGATTCATGCCTTTTAAAGTCACGTGATGCGTCATAAAGAAAAAACACCCAGCTTGTTTCCAGGGCTGGCTCGGGCAGCTTGTCGGGCTGGTGGCTCAGTGCGCGGAGCGCCCTCCCCCACCCACCCGCGACACCCGTTAAAGTTTTTGGATTCGTTTTAACTTTCCGACGCGAGGCTGGTGGTGAGAAGTGACTTTGAATGACACCAATAATCAGTCCTCAATTACCTGAGCTGGGGGAAGAGGGAACGTGGGCCCACAGCCTCCGGGCCCTCCCACGTGGCTCCCGCCGTGCTCTGGGTTCTCGCGTGACAGTCAGTGTCCCCCGGTCCGGAGACAGCTCCGGGCCCAGAGACGGTGCCTCCCCGTGGGACTGGGGGGCTTTGTCTCCCCTGCAGCCCCGCCCCTTGCCGGGTTCTGCCGGGTTTGCTCCTCCACCCTCCCGGGAGGAGGCTGAGGGGGCTCCAGGGGGCACCTGCACGGAGGATGAACGGGGGAGCGGAAATGTCGCCAGAACGGACACTTCAGCGTCCATAAACCTTCCGCTTATCCAGAGCAGATCTCCTTTCCCCGGGTGAGGTCCGGAGGAGGCCAGAAACAAGCAGCTCTCCACGTGCAGCATTTAAGGCGACACACCTGCTCTCAGACATGCACGTCCAGCCCGCCCCGGGGGGAGAGGGGAGCCGGCCATGTCTGTCCCGTGAGCATACGCGGCAGGTGTGGGTGCCCAGGGGGTGTGCCCCAGGTGTCGCCTGCCAGGGTGGGTCGCACTGAGAGTCTGAGGCCCTGTCCCTCCTAGGCTGTAGGAGCGTGGACCTGGGGGAAAGCGCCTGGCCCTGAGGTCCCAGGTGGGGCGGGGTCCCATCCTGCCGTAGCTTCCCCTTGAGTCGTCCTGGGCCTCCTTTGTGTTATGGACAAGGACAGAGGGGGACAGGCTGGCTTTCTAAAGTTGTTGTGTCAAGGCTGACCCTGGGGTTGGGAGACTCAGTCTCTGTCCCGTAGAACGGGCTGCTGGGTCACAGCCGGCTCTGTGCGCAGCCCGTTCCCGGGGTGCCAGGAGCCCGCCCCCCGCACACATGGCGCTGGCACCGGGCTCGAAGGATGCTGCCGGGAAAGCCGCACGTGAGTCAGCCTGCGAAGGCAGCGGGTGGGATGCTCGGTTTCCCTTTTGCAGTCGGCGTGAGCTCTGTGTACGGTGTCCCTGCTGTGGGGGTGGGGACATGGCCCGGGCCCGGCCCCTGCCTCGCTCTGACCATCTTCTCTCCTCCCTGCAGCTCCATGTCCACCCCCTGGCCGGGCTGCTCCCTCGGAAGCCATGCTTGGATACTTATAGCCATGTTCCAGCTCGCCGTGGATTTCCCCGCCTGCGAGTCCCTGGGCCCCGGGCCCGAGTTCCGGCTCCTGCTGCGCCCGTCGCCCCGGCCGCCCCGGTTGTGGAGTTTTAAGAGTGGACAGCCAGCGCGGGCCCCCGCACCCGTGTGGAGCCCCCGGCCGCCCCGCGTGGAGCGGATTCACGGGCAGATGCAGACTCCCCGGGCCAAGCGGGCCCACAGGCCCAGGGACCAGGTGGCCGCGCTCGTGCCCAAAGCGGGGCTCTCCAAGCCCCCAGCTGCAGCCAAATCCAGCCCCTCGCTGGCCTCCCCCTCCTCGTCCTCGCCCCCCGTGGCCGGCGGGGCCACGGAACAGCAGGCCCTGCTGAGGAGGGGGAGGAGGCACCTGCAGGGGGACGGTCTCGGCGGCTTCGACTTCAGAGGGGGCCGGCCCACGACGGAGGCCGAGTTCATCGCCTGGGGGCCCACGGGGGACGAGGAGGGCCTGGAGTCCAACACGTTTCCGGGCGTTTACGGCCCCACCACGGCCTCCGTCTTACAGACGCGGAAGACAACCGCGGCCGCCACCACCACCACCACCGCGGCCACCCCAACGACGCTGCAGACTAAGGGGCTCACCGAGTCCCTGGACCCCCGGAAAAGGGTCCCGGTCGGGGCTAGCACAACAGAGCCTTCCACCAGTCCCAGCGGCGATGGGCAGAGCGTCAAGCCCCCCCGGATCCTGGGGGAGACCTCAGGTACGGCCACCGCTTTTCTGGTGGGAGTCTGCTTGGGGTTGGGGGCGGGGGGGGGGGCCGGCTGGGGGGGTGCCGAGATGTTCCGCGGGCGACGCTGCATGTGGAAGCTCGGAGCGAGGCCGGCGTTGCGTGTGCGTGGACTTGCACGTGCATGCGTGCGGTGTACAGGCAAGCACAGGCTGTGCCCCGGAGCGGGGAGAGCTTCCCTTAGCGTCCACGTAGAGGTGATGGGCGCTGTGCCCACCACTGGGGACCAGCCGAGCCCCCCCCACCCCCGGCACAGAGCTACGTCTTCCAGAGCTGCAGAACGTCCTCTGCCGGGGCGGCCCAGGAGTAAGATGTGGGCAGGTCTCATGCTGGAGATGAGAGGCCACTGGGGTGGGGGGGAGGGGTCACCAAAACCCTTGGAGGTGTGGGTCCTCTGCGGGGTTGGTTCCTGCCGGCTTGGCCTTGGTTCGGATTTAGGAATGGCCTTAAACAGCAGGGAAGACCGAGGCTGGGTAAAAAGGAGGAACTTCTGGCGGTGGTAACTGAAGCTTCACTTTGTGCACAGTGACTCAGGTGGCAGCGCTCTCGTCCCTGGGGTTAGGAGGGTGTCTGGACACAGGAGGGTCCTCTGCCGCTGTATTCCAGCTATGTGTGGACAGACACAGCTCTTTGGCTTTGAAATAGCTCCTTCCGTGTAGTTCTGTTTTTGTTTTTGTTTTTTTTCCCTCTCCTGTACCTTGTCCTCCAATTGCTTCAAAAGGAGAAGCTCTTAGAAATCTCCCAGCCCAGAGCTTGTCCCTGCACTGGTCGGTCACCTGCACATGCATGGCCCAGGCATCACTGCAGGCCTGGTGGGAGAGCTCAGAGCCCCAGAGCCGGGCTGTTCTCACCCACCTCCGGCCTCCTCTGCCTCTGTGAACCGGCCGTGGCCTGGCGCCCCAGGGTGACGCAGCAGTTCAGGACTCTGAGCTGTGTGTGCACATCCTAGACAGACAGTGACCTTTGCTAACTTTGTAAAACGCCAGGCATCCGCACAGAAGGGGCGGGCACGCTGGTGCCTCCTCACGCCGGCTCTGCCACCCCCCTCGAGGGTGTGGGATCCACGGGCCTCTTTGGGCTAAGGGGGAGGGAGGGGACTGCTCTCTGGAGGTCACCTGCAGCACGGCTGGCGCGGCGCCCCGCCCTCCGCGCCCTGGCCGTGGTCCGTCTCACCTTGGGCGGCAGGCGGTGCTCCGTGCTTGGACAGCCACTCACGGGCTGGGCGGCTTTTGTCCTTCACAGGATAGCTGCTGACCTACTTCCCTCCTTCACCTGGAGGAGAGGACCTGCCGTTTTTATTCTGAGCTCCTCTTCCCTCGAGAGCAGCATGTCTATGAAGGCACAGTGGAGCTTCATGCTGGTGCCCGGCAGGGGGCTGGGAGCTGGGGAGCACCCTGGGGAATGTTCCAGAGGCCCAGCCTAGTGGGCCTCCCCTGCAGCCTGCACCGGGAATCTGCAGACCCTCGGGCCACGCGGGGTTCATCATCCCATGCAGGCCCCTGCGAGCTGCTTGCAAAGCGTCGTTTTTACCTCGGCAAACTCACGAGCCATCATCGTGCCATGCTCTCCACTTCACTGCCACCTCCTCTGCGTACGTCACTGACGCTGTTGACATGGATGGGGAAACAAGTTCCCATTTATTCCAAATTACATTTGTTATTGCTAAAGTTAAACGGCCGGGACAGCGTGATAAGGCTCAGCAAATGAATTCACAGCACATTGCATGCCGCTAATCCAACTCGACAGATGCTTATCTTGGAAAAGATTTGTGGTTCTTCATCATATAATCTGGTGCTAGATTAATTTGTTTAGCAAAGCAAATCTAAAAGGAGAAAAATGCGTCTGTTTGCTTCTAATGCAAAGAAGTGTTAATTCTTGAAAGTGACACTGGTCTGCAGAGGCATGGAGGAGGCAGTTCACAGTGGACCTCGTGGGGGCCGGACAGCGGCCCTCGGCCTCCAGGCCAGGCAAGGGGAAGGGAGGGAATGCGAGGCGACTCCTCTCACGGGGTCCATCGTAGCCCAGCTGGTGCTACCTACAGAAGTGAGTGACCCAAGCAGAAGCAACTCAAGCTAGACTCTGGGAAGAACTAGCTACTGACGCAGGAGGTGAGCGATTGCTCAGGCTACTGTATATCGCCTTATCCTGAGTCCTTCCTAGATGGAGGGGCTGGGTGGGGCAGGAAAGCTGAACTGGATGGAAAAGGTGGTGGGGCACAGGGCTGGATTCCCCCGAATCCGTATGCTTCAGCAATCATCAGGTATAACCTGGGTCCCCAACTCTTTGTGCAGGGTGACCACCGCTCACTCTTCTCAGACATCCAGGGCGATGCGAGTGGTCTTGGGGATCCTGGAGCTGCAGTTTGGGAAGCCATGCATTGCCTGCCTCAAGGCTGAGGATGTGGCAGAGACTCTGGGCTCTGCTGCATGTCGCTGTGTGACCCTGGGGAAAGGTCTCTCGGTTCCCTTTCCTTCACCAGCAAAATTTAAGCTCAGAACTATTTCTCCCAAACGGTTGCTGTGGGACTCAGTGCATCAAAACGAAAAATAAAATAAGGTGCCCGGTGCCTAAGAGTCCTCCGTGCACATCAGTTGTTTTTATACCCAGCAGGAGTGGCTCTGGAAAGGGCTGGCAGTGTCACAGGCAGAAAAGGCCACCAGGGACTTGGGAGTCTCTTCAGCTCAGACACACTCAGATTTGCTCACTCACTGGTAGGGCCACCCCAGAATTTGGAATTGGAGATTTAGAAAGTGATACAAAACCTCCATCAAATCAGTTCTGCTGTCCAAAGAGGGATCTTTGGAATCATATTTTAGGATGTGTGAATTTTATTTTTGCTTCTGTAGAGAAATGTTTAGAAGGAACATGTTACATTTTCCTGTTTGTCCCCAGTACAGACATTGATGGACACAGAAAGGACAGGTGCCTGGTGATTTGGGGCACTCCGAGATTTCTCTGGAACTAACGTTACATGGAATAGCTGCTGGAATGGCCAAAGGAGCCTCTCTCAGAAATCACTCTGCGGGCGAAGTAGTTGGGAAAGCTCCCTGAGTAGGACGAGTCCTACTGCCTGCCTTCACATTCCCGGCTTCAGCTTGTAATAGCCATGCAAACTTGGCCAAATTGTTTGTCATCTATGTGCCTCGGTGGGAATGGTAGAGTTCACCACCTCATAATGTTGTAAAAAGTAAGCGAGATGGTGTGTGCAAAGTGCTCAGTGCCTGGCACATAGTAGTTTCTCAGTATGTGCTCACTGCTGTTAATATAAGGATTGTGATGATGATGACAGCGATGAGGTGATGATGTGATGCTGATGATGGGGGATTTGGTGACGGTGATGATAGTGATGGTGATGGTGATGATGGTGGTGATGGTGGTGATGATAGTGATGGTGATGGTGATGATGGTGATGTGATGGTGATGATGGTAATGTGATGATGGTGATGGTGATGGTGATGATGGTGATGTGATGGTGATGATGGTAATGTGATGATGGTGGTGGTGATGGTGATGATGGTGATGTGATGGTGATGATGGTGGTGATAGTGATGATAGTGATGATGGTGATGATAGTGATGGTGATGGTGATGATGGTGGTGATGGTGATGATGGTAATGTGATGATGGTGGTGGTGGTGGTGATGGTGGTGATGGTGATGTGATGGTGATGGTGATGGTGATGATGGTGGTGATAGTGATGATAGTGATGGTGATGATAGTGATGGTGATGGTGATGATGGTGGTGATGGTGATGATGGTAATGTGATGATGGTGATGGTGATGATGGTGATGATGGTAATGTGATGATGGTGGTGGTGATGGTGATGATGATGGTGATGATGGTAATGTGATGATGGTGGTGGTGATGGTGATGATGATGGTGGTGATGGTAATGATAGTGATGGTGATGGTGATGGTGGTCATGGTGATGATGGTAATGTGATGATGGTGATGGTGATGGTAATGATGGTGGTGATGGTGATGATAGTGATGGTGATGATGGTGATGGTGATGTGATGGTGATGATGGTGGTGATGTGATGATAGTGATGATGGTGATGGTGATGGTGATGATGATGGTGATGGTGATGATGGTGATGATGTTGATGGTGATGTGATGGTGATGATGGTGATGGTGATGATGGTGATGATGGTGATGGTGATGATAATGGTCATGGTGATATAATGATGGTGATGTGATGATGTGATGATGGTGATGTGATGATGGCGACATGATGGTGATGGTGATGATGATGGTGATGGTGATGTGATGATGGTGATGTGATGGTGATGATGATGA
>VSMD01092083.1:0-26367 GCA_008750895.1 Mirza zaza | reverse complement strand
AGTGCCGTGGCATCAGCCTAGCTCACAGCAACCTCAAACTCCTGGGCTCAAGCAATCCTGCTGCCTCAGCCTCCCAAGTAGCTGGGACTACAGGAATGTGCCACCATGCCCGGCTAATTTTTTCTATATATATTTTAGTTGGCCAATTAATTTCTTTCTATTTATAGTAGAGATGGGGTCTCACTCTTGCTCAGGCTGGTCTCGAACTCCTGAGCTCAAAGGATCCGCCCACCTCGGCCTCCCAGGGAGCTAGGATTACAGGCTTGAGCCACCGCGCCCGGCCCACAGTATTTCTTTCAATGAACTTTTATCAATCTATAACAATCATACATCTTAGAACTCTCAAGTGGAAGAAATAAATTGTATAGGCCTGAGATTAATGTAATTTGGTCTAAGCATCATGAAACTCTAACATAAAGATACTTTAGAGAGCTAGGATTACAGGCTTGAGCCACCGCACCGGCCCTCATTTTCATTTTAATGAACTATATTTGAAATCATCATTCACTATGATCAGAATTATGGACTTGCTTCGCTAGTGGATCTTTTGGGGAAAAATAATGAAATAGAATGAATTATTGACATAAAATTGAATACTGATTATTTTATATTTTGACTCACAGTCTTTCTCCCTTTAAGGTAGTTTCTATTTAATGTAATATCCTGACAAAGAAAATAAATACATGACATATACTCAGATAATGTTATCTATATGATTGATTGTTGCATTATATAAATATTTGTTTGTGCTAATATTATCCACAGTATTGCTTGTCAACATCAGCACCTAATAATTTATTTAATTCTCACAAGTATCATGGTGAATATATTTAGAATATCTGTTCACACATGTCATCAAAATAAGATATAAGTGTAAAACTGAAGTAATAAAAGTATAAGAAAATATTATTACATTTATGTATCTGGGTGGGAAAGGTCTTTCTAAAAATAACACCAAAACCAGTGACCATAAAGAAAATGTTTGATACACTTATCTACACAATAATTTAAGATTTCAGTATGTAACTTAAGTAATACCACATAGAAACTTAAATTCAGGATTCGAAATATTTTACTAGACAACCGACCTGCTCTCTTAAAAAAAAAAAAAAGTCAAAGTCAAAAGTCCCTTGCCTTTTCTTTCCTAATTACCCTAATTACTTCCCAAAGGCCCCATCTCCAAATACTACCAAATTGGGGTTTGGGGTTTCAATATATGATTTTGTGGGGGACACAAACATTCAGTCACAAACATTCCATCCCTGGCCTCCCAAAATTCATGTCTTTTTCTCATGCAAAATGCATTCATCCATCCCAACAGCTCCAAAAGTCTTAACTCATTCCACATCAACTCTAAACTTTTTGAAGTTTACAAAGTCTCATCAAATGTTATCTAAATCAGATGTGGGTGAGACTCGAGGTAGAATTCATCCTAAGGCAAAATGCCTCTCTAGCTATGAACCTGTGAAAACAGACAAGTTATGTGCTTCCAAAATACAATAGTGGGACAGGGATAGGATAGACATTCCCATTCCAAAAGTGAGAAATAGGAAAGGAAAACAGTGACAAGTCCCGATCAACTCCAAAACAAATTAGCAAAACAAATTTCATTGATCTTAAAGCTGGAGAACAGTTCTCTTTGGTTCAATGCTCTGCCCTCCAGGCCCACTGGGGAAGAAGAGTCACCTCCATGGCTCTAGGTGGGGGTCCTGCTCTCATGGCTCTGCCAAGCCGTCCTGCCCCCAAGGCTTCAAGCAGAGGCCATCTGGCCTGTTAAAACTAAGGCACTGGCCCTGATAATCTCTGAATCACCTTCAGGGTCATTTTCCTTCTTCTTGAAGGAAAATGCACTCAGCTGAATAGCTCTTCCTGTCGAATCTGAGAAGTCTGACAGCCTTCCTTCATTTTGTCCTGTCTCCATACCTGTCTGTTCAAACTGGAGTGTTTCTGCTCATATAATCCCGTCCATAAACTCTTTATCAAGTGATAGTCCAGCCACACCCTGGGGATTCTCTTTGGAGCTAGCTTTCTCATTTTTTGCAATATGGGTAGACTGAGAATTTTTTTTAAATCCTCAAGTTGTGTTTCCTTTTTGCTTAACAATTCCTCCTTTGGTTCATCTCTCTCCTTTCACATTTTACTATAAGCACCCACAGGAGCCAAGTCACTCCTTCGACACTTGGAAATCTCCTCAGCTAAATATCCAATTTCATCACTTGCAAGTTCTACCTTTCCAAAACCCTAGAACACAGTTCAGCCAAGTTCTTTGTCACTTTATAACAAGGGATCCATCTTTACTCCAGTTTGCAAAACATGTTCCTCATTTCCATCTGAGACCTCACCACAGTCACCCTTAACATCTATATTTCTGGCATGCACCTCAAAACTCTTCCAGCCTCTGCACGTCACCCAGTTCCAAAGCCACTGCCACATGTTGTGGTACTTGTGGCAGCAATCTGCTCTGACTGCCATAACAAAATACTACAGACCAGGTGGCTTCAACAACGGAAATTTATTTTTTCACAGTTCTGAAAGCTGGGCATCCAAGATCAGGATGGCAGCATAGTTCAGAGCCAGGGCTCTCTTCCTAGCTTGCAGATGGCCACCTTCTCACTGTATCCTCTCTTGGTGGTGAGAAAAAGGGAAGAAGCTCTCTGGCGTCTCTTTCTGTAAGGCATCAATCCCCTCCAACCAGGGCCCCACTCTCATGACCTCAGCTAACCCTCACGTAGCCCTGAACGCTCTGTCTCCAAATCCATCACATTGTGGGGTAGGGCTTCAACATATGGATTTCGTGGGGGAAGATGCAAACATTTATTTTATAACATAGAACATTCCTCACTTTGTAAAACAAGTGCATTTTTAAATATATGAAAAATAAAGTGTTCTAAATTATAAAAATACTAGTTTCTAAAGCCTTTAACCCTGAATAAAATCATAGCAGCGATTTCCCAAATTGAATGCTGACTGAACTGGTATTTTATTTCACTGAAACCCCAGTGTCTGTATTGGGCTTTCTGATTATTTGTCACTCTTGTTTGAGAACGTGTCCCCTTCTGCCAACACATTATTAAAATGAACAAAGATTACTCTCTACAGAAGCATTCTGTTTCTTAGGAATGGATATAGGCGTCAGCCTGTATTAGGCTTATTGAGTGTGCTTCAATTTGTTTTTAGACATCAAGTATTTAGAAAAAGTATTTCGGAGCAGCACTTGGCTAAGGGATTTTTCCATGCAGCTTCTGATCTTTTTTATGTCAGCAAAATGCAATATGTTTTTCAATATCTTGTTGAAATATTGCATCTTTTTTTTTTTCTTTTTAAGAGACAGGCTCTCACTTTGTTGCCCGCACTAGAGTGCAGTGGCATCATCATAGCTCACTGCAACCTCAAACTCCTGGGCTCAAGCCATGCTCCTGCCGCAGTCTCCCGGGTAGCTGGGATGACAAGGGCACACTACTGCATCTGGCTAATTTTTCTATTTTTAGTAGAGACGGGGTCGTGCTCTTGCCCAGGGTGGTCTCCAACTCCTGAGCTCAAGCGATCCTCCCGCCTCTGCCTCCCAGAATGCTGGGATCGCAGGCGTGAGCTACCGAGCCTGGCCTATATCTTTCATTCATTACATGTTAAGCAGTTATTAATATTTAATTAGTTAGTCTGTTATACATTAGTATTCTATTCTTTGTAGTTAAACTAATATCTTTTACTTTTTAAATTTTATTTTTTCAGTTGTTCCAATTAAGTACCCATCTGTTTCATATATAATTTCTTTTAAAAATATATTTGTTCACCTGAAGTCCTCACAGGAAGCTTACTAGACAGTATAGGAAAAACAGAACCAGGCTAACTTACAAACCTAAAGTTTGATATCTTACAAACTTGATTAGAATTTGGATTAGAATCTGGATATATGCCTTTATCAAATATTTTTGAGAAATTAAAATATCTCTTCATTTTTTATCTATAGAATTACTTTTTCTTATTTTCAAGGTACATTCTACAATGAATTTCCTCCAACACTTAATAAAATGTGCCTTTGATGATCATAAAAAGTTGATAACGTGGTCTAATGTAAACAGTCTAGAAAAATTTACCCCCTAAATAATATTTCCTAAAATGATATTTTAAAATGTACATATTAGGAAAATTTCTTTTCTTATTTTAAGAAATGGTTGCTAGTTTTTCTTCTACCAATTCTGATTACTTCTAAAATCAGTAATATTTTCTGAATATCATTCTAAAATGTATTCAGTTTTTAGACTACAAAACTACTTCTGAGATTTTCTTGATTATTTAGCCTAACACATAGGCTAGGCCAAATAGGCCCAATACAGAAACTGGGGTTTCAGTGAAATAAAATACCAGTTCAGTCAGCATTCAATTTGGGAAATCGCTGCTATGATTTTATTCAGGGTTAAAGGCTTTAGAAACTAGTATTTTTATAATTTAGAACACTTTATTTTTCATATATTTAAAATGCACTTGTTTTACAAAGTGAGGAATGTTCTATGTTATAAAATAAATGTTTGCATCTTCCCCCACGAAATCCATATGTTGAAGCCCTACCCCACAATGTGATGGATTTGGAGACAGAGCCTTCAGGGCTACATGAGGGTTAGCTGAGGTCATGAGAGTGGGGCCCTGGTTGGAGGGGATTGATGCCTTTACAGAAAGAGACGCCAGAGAGCTTCTTCCCTTTTTCTCACCACCAAGAGAGGACACAGTGAAAAGGTGCATTACTGCATTTCAGAGATTTTTTTCTTTCTCTTTTCTTTCTTTTTTTTTCTGTCCTTGTACTAATTTTTCAACAAAGCAGAATCTTTCATTGCTTTTGCAAAACAAAAGCTTTAAAATATACCTGACCCAGTCTACCTAATATATCTTCATTTTTGATTGCCTCTGTTCATGAAACAATTGTTTGACCTGATTCAACCTAATATGGAATGAGAATTTCTTTTCTCTGTCATCAACTCCTAGCACATGGGTCTGAACTTAGATATGGTTTTCTGGACTTTTAAATGTTATTTTCTTTCCATGGTGTCTGTTGGCCACTTTATTGAGCCTTTTGGTACTGTTTTGAAGTGACATAGTACAGTTGTAAATACTCTGACAATCTAAACTCAGGATATTTTTGTTTCATAGTCCTGCATTGGTCAAAAGAAAATCAGTTATCAGGATTTCACTTTTTTCCTCCCTTAATGATGTCTTCCATGGAAGAACCAACGTCAGATTCATACCTGCAACCTATTATTTTTAATGTCAGTCCTTGTTAATGAATCTTTAGAATTCTTGTTTTTTTACCTTTTTATCTCTTATTTTGGAGATTTATAGTTGATCTTTCAGGTGGCTTAGCATTCCTTGAATCTGTAGGACTTCCTTCCTTTCTTTCTTCTTTTCTATCTTCCTTCTTTATTTCAAAACGGCAGCCACCACTCTACTGATAGAATATTTGCTCCCAGTGGTTAGTGTAGTATAATAGAAAAAGCCTGGACCTTAGAGTAAGAGTTCTAATCCCAGCCTTAATAGTTCTGTGATCATGAGAATTAACACAGTCTCAGTTTCTTCATCTTTAAAATGTTCGTAGTATCAGATTGCGTGAGATAACTTGTGTCTTCTATTTCTGGCAATGCACTGGATTAGATGGCCATAAAACATACAGGCTAGATAAGTTGTGTAAAATGTATGAATACCCTTTTAAATGTATAACTAAGCTCACTCACAGGAAAGGAAGAGAAATCTCCAGGGTCAAAAATGAAGAGGGAATAAAAAGTGGGGCGGAAAGCAGCACGGACTAATGCTAAGGCCTCCCTGAGCAAGTTTGCTGACTCCATTAACAAGGGGCTTGCAGTTGGAGGGCCATATGGGGACAGGAGTTAGAACTGAGATACTCACATAAAGCCATTTGCTGGAAGTCTGCTCTTTGGACCTTCAGATCCACTCTTTGTTCTTCTCCAGCCTGGATCACTGGGCCCTTATCCTCTGGCTTCCAGCTGGGCTTAGTCAATGCAGAACCCTAGAAGGACATTGGAGGTAGAAGAAGAGTGATTTCAGGCTATTTATTCTCCTGTTTCCCTCCCTATGAGGTTCCTTTAAACTGTCTGTGTCCCATAATCACAGGTCACTGTTCTACCCAAGGAGACCTGTGTTATACAACTCTTTCTTTTTTCAGAGTCCAGGAACATCTTCCTCCTCTCATCCTTTAAGGCCTGGGGGTGGTGAGAGCACCATGCAGCCAACCTCAAGTTTCTTGTGGTTTCCATTTGCCACCCACACCTTTGTAATCAATACCTATGTATATAGATGCTTCTCAAATCACATTTGTTTCCTGTTAGCATTCTGACTCAAACCAGGATCTTCAAAAAGCTACATGCTTAGTGAAAATGTAGTCTAGGGAAAATGTTCCACCAGGACAAGAAGATAGCTTGGCCAAGTTTGCTTGACTTGGCCTCCTAAGAAATCATAACTACACTGTCATTGTAGTCCAAAAGTCATACATCTCAGGAATCTAAAGTCCTAATGAATATGAGATCACAAGCTAAAATTATAAAACACATCAGGAAAGAATCTAGCAAAGGTGAGAGTGAGCATAGAAAATAAACATCAGGATTTAACCCTCCAAGAGCTTTAGGTAATACCATTACCTGACAATGACTTAAAATAAATATGTCTTAAATTATTAAAGACACAAGAGAAGAACTGAAAACATGTTTAGTTTTTATATAGTTGAACCTGTTGATCTTAAGTTGTTTTAACCTTCAAACACGAAACTATAAGTAAAAATGCAGATGTAATTTAATGCTTACTGAAAAATGCAATGGAAGAAATTGTACTGAAGTTCTAGGGGGTATAAATTAGAAAAAAATTAAAGAGTATAGAAAATTAGTAGGAACTATTGCCAGAAAAAAGGAAAAGATTACCTGGGATTTATAGGAAAAACATTAGCTAAAAATGGACAAAAAGTATGGACAGGCAATTGAAATAAACACAAGGAAGGATATTCAACTTTGTTAACAGTTGAAAAAGCTCATGGTAAAACCAGAAATAGAATTTTACACATTGTAAATTAGCAAAATGTCAAAAAATGAAAACATTCAGTTATGATAATTCTGTGGTAAAATTGGTACACTTATATTGCTAGAGGCATTGAAATTTAAATTTAAATAATTAAAATTAAAAATTCAGTTACTCAGTCACACTAGCCCATTCCAAATGCTCAATAGCCACATAAAGCTATTGGCTACCATATTGCTCAGCACAGGAGAATATTTCCATGATCACAAGAAATTCTATCCAACAGTGTTGCTCTAAAGGATAGATGTAGGAGTAGAAATGATGGGTTATTGAATATGTACAACTTCCACTCTCCTTGATACTTCAAATGTTCCCCAATGGTTGTATCAATTTACCCTCCCCATCAATAGGTACATTGCTTTATCTCTTGTAAATAGTATTTTCATATTTTTATTTTTCTAATCTAATAGGTATTAAATTATATATCTCATGGAATTAAATTTGCATTTTCCTCATTCCAAAGAGGTTGAGTATTTTTAATGTATTTATTACCCTTTCCTTTTCTGTTAGTTTCCTATGTATGTTTTTTCCATATTACCATGTTGAAATTATTTAAAATGGGAAAATGTTTATGGTGCAGTGATAAAAAAACAAAAACAAAAAACCCCACAAAATTCACCTACAATGATTTTAATCAAGTAAGAGAAAATATCTAGATGCTTAAAGGTTGAAAAATTTGTTATTATAATAATTAACTTAGATACATTAAGATAGTGGGATTTGGGATAATTTATTTTTCATCTAAAAATGATTTAATGTTGCCATAATACTATTTTCTCATCTTCAAAGAGGAAAACAAATATAATTTTGCTTGAGGTTTGGGAAAATTGCCCGAAGACTTCTTATTCTTTGTTTTCTAAGTCTTCCTCCCGGCTCCATGTAGACCGAGTGATTATTTTTCTTTATCCCTGCTATTATTTTTATTTGACATTATTCCTTTCTGGTAGAACACTGTGTGCTTGACCTAAAAAAAAAAAAAAATCTGCGTGTGCGTGTGTGTGTAAAAGCAAGGATAGAATTATGAGAGAAGACAGACATTTCAAGATTTGTATCTGTAATTAGACAACATGTTTAAATTGCAAAGGAGGCTGCTTTTCATAATTCACAGTAGAGGGAAATGAATTTGTGCACATTGCTTGGAGACTTCACTTATTCATATTTTGGAAATGTAGCTTAAGTACACACTGGTACTTGGACTTTCAAGTAGTCAACATGGAGAAGAAATGACATTCTTCAAAAGTGGAACTGCATGGTTTAAAAAAAAGAAATCATAGTGTAAAAATTAAAAAGAAATTAATTGCATCCCACCTAAATCTTTGGGAAAGAATGAGCTGTACTCGCATTAGCAGCCCGCACATGTAAACTTCCACTGGCGAAATGTACTTAAGCTCGCCTGACATACCTGAGCAGATTTGTCCCCCATTGGTCTGGTCCTTCTGCTGTATTGTCAGCCAGGCTTCTTACTATTTTTCGTTCACTTCCTTCCTGGACCAACTTTTCCAATTTCCCTGCTACTCTCTGCTGAATAATGTTTCGTACCTCTGGTACAAGTGCTCTCTGCAGCAGGTTCAGACAGCACAGCCAGGATTTTTACCTCGAACAAAGACAGACAGGAGCTGTCTTTATACCTTTTCACTGAGACTGCAGGCCCCAGCTGATGCTGCAGCCTGACATCCTTCAAGTGATTTTCATCAGCTGTAGGCACATTGGGTGTCTGTTCTGGATCTCTGGAATTTTAGTAATGTGAGCAGGAATGTGTCTTTGCGTATCCTCTGCTTTTCCCAGTTGCTTCCAAATAACTGATTTGTTTAGAGAGGAGGCAGAAAGCCTCTGAGTTTGTTGTCTTGTCCTTGCCTTTGCCCTTCCCTGGAACATTGCCCCTTTCCAGTCGTCTCACCATTTAAGGCTCTTTGTTAACTCATAGGCTAATTTGTAAAGTGGGTATCGCTGCATTTCCTTCGATTTGCAATACGATGTCAGTTCATATTAAGACCATTGTGACATGAGTTCAAGGACAAGAAAGAAGTCCAAAATGAAGCAAAACTTTTTAAACAAGACATTTTAATATTAGGATAAACCTTGCAAACCAAATATGATTTGCAACCTGAATGCACACTCTCCAGGAGGCGTCCCTGAGTAATCTGCCAAGCAATGCTTGGCTTCTCAGGGGTGCCTGTCGTGCGGGATGCCATATCACTGTGGTCCTGGAGCCTCCCATGGTCTTCCATCTGCTTAAGTTTGAGCTGAGGTGTGGGTTTGGATCTACTTACTGAGATTTCTCTGAAGCATACCCTGAATGGCATCTGAAAACATTTTTCTCTCCATGTGTTCTCTTGGAATGTGCGTGGATGTTTACTGAAGCTATTCTTTTGGTTAATGGAATTAGCTCTATGTCTGTGTGTTATGATTTGGGGACACTCTATAGGGTCATCTTCTTTAAATATCAACCTTACCGCTAGTATGCCAACATTATTACATCTTTCCTTTGGATGCTGGAAGCTGGGTAATTTACATTTAAAATAATTCTTTTTTTAAACATAAATATTTTTGTTAGCAAATCTTATTTTAGCCTAACATCTTAGCTGATGTTAATGGACAGAAAATAAAAGCCGAACAGGACAAAGGAATGGTGGAGGGAGTGAGAAGAAGGAGGACAAAAGAAAACTAGGAAGAAGAGGGAGAAAGGAAGTTCTAATAGAAGAGGTGAAAGAAGGCAAAACAAACTTTACCAATGTGATAATTTTGCCAGGTGCTAAACCTCCTTCCAATGATTAAATTTTATTTTGACACTATGTTGTTCCATTGACATACATGTGCATTTACTTGGTATTTACAAAATCAAACACAGAGATGGAATTTTAAAAAGAAAAAAAGTGTCAATCAAAAATATAATGAAAGGCCCTCCTCAAACTAGTTGGGCAAAATCCTGGGAAAACACCCATTTTAAAGAAGAACTGAATGGGTAAAGATTAACTGAAAGTAATTTACCATGTTTCAGACATTATTATTTGAGATACCTGAATTCTAATCTGTGTAAATTAAGCCATGTTATATAAGATGTTCATCGTTTGATAAGGCTGTTGTCACACTGGCTATTTCATGCAAATAACTCAAACTATGAAAGTCCTACTTATAACATCAAACTTTAACTTTATTATACTCTGTCTCTATCTAGCATTTAAAAACAAATTTATTATGATGTGTTTACCAGGTTATGGTTGTAATAGACTAAGTGAGTAGTTCTCAAAGTATGGCTCCTGGATCAGCTCTGAACTTAATAGAAATCAAATTATCCAGCCCCACCCTAGATCCACTGAATTAGAAACACTGGGGATAGAGCCACCCAGCATAACAAGCCGTCCAGATGATTCTGGTTCATGTTAAAGTTTGAGAACCTCTAAGCCGAGTCTGTGGGCTTCAAACTGAAGTATGCAAGATGATCTGAAAGAAAATATTATAACTTCATATTTCATATTCTCCCCTTCTTTTTCTTTTCTTTCTTTTTTTATTTTTTTGAGATACAGTCTTGCTCTGTTGCCTAGGCTAGAGTGCAGTGGCATCATTATAGTTCACTGCAACCTCAAACTCCTGGGCTCACGCAATCCTCCTGCCTCAGTTTCCTGAGTAGCTGGGAGTACAGGTGCAGGTGCATGCCATGACACCCAGCTAATTTTTCTATTTGCACATTTAAAAATATCTACTAGTCGATATCATTGTATGTATATAATTTATCAACAAATGCATATTGTATACTAGGAGTGCACATTTAATCTTTTATTCATAGGATTGCATGATATAAAAACTTTGAAGACCACTTATCTAAGTATTTAATATAATGTAAAATTCTTATGCTGTAAATCCAACTGAGCCATTAATCACTAACAATGTCATATATTTGCATTAGTACATCTACTCACTTGTAAAATGCTTTGCAAATAATTTTCAGTATTCATTTCTCCTCCTATGCAGAGAAGTCTCACTTCCCAGTAAAGTGCTAAGAAGGAGTCTCTGCATGGCATCCTGGATTCTTGTCTCTCCTTGGGGAAAGGGAGAATTATGATGGCCCATGAACAGCATCAATGCCACTTTACTTTCCCATTTGCCCCTCAATGCATTAATGTTTGTGTGTGCAGAGAAGGGCACAAAAACTGGAAAGAGGGTTCCATGCCCAGTCCCTGCCAGATCCTTTCTCCATTCTTATTGCTTCGCTTAGATAAAGGGATCCCTGGGGGTGTAGCACCCTGTTCTCTTTGGCAGTTTTCCCTATACCCCCACATACACCAGCTTGCATCTAAGCATGGATGAATGAACAAACCTGTAAATATAGTTCAGTTCCTGAGCTCTCCGTCCTAGTGAGGTTACGTCGCAGTTAAAAGCATAAGTGTGCATTCGAGTCCTACCACTGTGTTTACTCTTTGTGTGACCTTCAGCAAGTTTCGTAACCTCCCTTAAGCCTCATCTCCCTCCATCTGTAAATTGAAGATAAGGATAGCAACTACCTCATAAATTCATTATGAGAATTAAATGGGATGTAAATGCTTAGCATGGTGTCTGGCACATAGTAAACTCCCAATAAACATTATTGTATTATATTTTGCTAATTCTGAATTGAATACCAAGAAATAATAAAAGCATGTTCCTACTCTCAAGTCCTTTGTCAGTGAATCTCACCAACCTTTTTTTTTTTTCCTCTTGCTAAGGGCTAATGATCTTACATAATTTATGCTGCTTTGAAAATCAAAAAGTGTTGCCTCTATTGGAGAGACTGACCTAAACATTTCCTAATCCCTATCTCCTCCTGCCCATATGTCTGTCTGCCTGAAGAGCTATTTCTGTTCTTGAGCTCACCATTGGCAGATATGCAGAGTCCTTTCATTCTGTCTCACCTAATGGCACATTATACTTCATCGTTAAGAATGAAAGAAAAAATTATATGTAGATCTCCACGATGGAAC
The DNA here is from genome assembly GCA_008750895.1 of Mirza zaza. Classification (NCBI taxonomy): domain Eukaryota; kingdom Metazoa; phylum Chordata; class Mammalia; order Primates; family Cheirogaleidae; genus Mirza; species Mirza zaza. The sequence continues at coordinate 14,341 of VSMD01092083.1, read as the reverse complement.
CATGTAGTTAAAAACATGCTGGCAGTAAAAGGATACTACATCAAGGAAAGTACGAAGGACTGCAAGTTTTCTATCACTGTTCTGAAAAATTAGTTCGTCTTAGAGAAGACTTTGTAATATGTTATCAACAAATAAAAACACCAAAGGATAATAATGGAAGTTTTCATAAATTCTAAAGAAAGGACTCCAGAAAAGATAATGCACTTTTTTCCCCAAATTATCCTTGTGTGAATAGCAGGAACCCAATAGATACTATTTGAATCAGTAATATAGAAGAAAGAAAGCCTGCAATAAAGATATAAGAATATCTAGGCATAATATGCAGAAATGCCACCCTGGAACATGTCGTCTATGCATTTGTACTTGCTATGACCATGTAGTTCCCATATATAATTTCACTTAAATCTTTTCCATCATGCTCTGAAGTGAGTATTACTATCTTGATTCAGTATTTGAGGCTCTGAGAAGAAATATGCCCCCAAGGTCACACAGTTATAAATAATGGCATTAAGATATCATTCTTAATTATAGAGGGCTACTTGACTCCCAATCATTTATGCCTCATGTGGAGGCCAGAAGGTGGCCTTTATGTTATTATAATATTCTTTCCTCCTTTTGAGAAAGTGTGAACCACTGCAGTTGTTGACTAGACTCTCCTCTGCCTGTAGTTGCTTTCCCTCACCTACTTGAACTCTCGAAGCTACTAGCATTGCCCCTTTGAAAACACTGCATGTACCACATGGACTCAAATCCATGGTCCATCCAGCCCAGCGCTGTTTCCAACAGTGACACCAGGTGAGCTGGCTGGTGACCAGGGCTGGACATCTTCCACCGTGTCAGCCTTGAGTTCAATTTAATTCATTTCCACAGACAGGGATGGAGAGCCTTCAATGAGCCAGGCAGTATGCTAGGTTCTGGGGAAATAGAGAAAATGAATAAAACTTCCTGCTCTCAGGGAGATTGTAATCTAAGGAGTCGTATTCAACAGAAAACAAATTTTTGAAAAGTACTGCCCCACCCTCCCTTCCTATCTTCCCCACCCCTCTTTCCTCCTCTCCCTTTCCTATGTGGCCCTCTCTCTGGATTCTGAAGAAAAGTTACTTTGGAAGTCTAGCACTGATACATGTCAAATCTAGGACAATAAATTCCTTGATTACTTCTAAAACGTGAAAAGAAAAGTGGGGTAAGCTCTTCAAAAACCTAGTGACCCATAGTAGTGTATTACAGATATAGATCTCTCATTTAAGAATCCATTCTTGATTTTGTTGAAAATTTTTGCATCTATATTCATTAGGGATATTGGTCTGTAGTTTTCTCTTGAACCCGTTTATACTTTTGGCCTGAACAACCTGGTAGGGTTTCTTAAATTAATCAACTAATTTTTCAAGTAGCCATGCTTCAGGTTGAATTGTGTCCCCCCAGAATTTATATGTTGGAGTCCTAACCCTTATTTGGAAGGTGACCTTATTTCCAAATAAGAGTGGGCCGCTAATTCAATATGACTGATGTCCTCATAAGAAAGGGCAACGTGGGCATACATACACACAGGAAGGCCTGTGTAGATGAAAGCCAAGGAACTCTAGTGATTGCCAGCAAACTACCAGAAGCTAGGGGAGAGGCATAGAAGTTTCTTCCTCCCAGCCTGCAATAGGAACCAACACAGCTTACACCTTGATCTTGAACTTCCAGCCTCTAGAACTGTGAGACAATACATTTCTGTTTTTTAAGCCATCCAGTTTGTGGTAATTTGTTATGGCAGCCCTAGCAAACTAATATACAATACCTTTAATTTCTTCCAAGTGTGTTTATTTTGAATCTAAAAGGGATTTTTAGAATTTCAAAAACATGTCTGTAGGGCTTCTTTGACATCTTACCAGGTGAAATTAACTTTGATTATAGGACCTGACAGGCTCTGTCATTTTGTCCCAAACATTTCTCCGCTTCTTTTGTTTGTGATTGTGTGTTTGCATCTCATTTTTCCCTCACAGAGCAGTCCATCAATACACTTCACCCAAGGGGTACTGAAACATCAGCTTCAGTGTTGTCTTAGTGTTAGCATCACTCTTTATTTGAGCCAGTTAACTCCGTGATCTTTCAACTTTAAAATGGAGAATTAAGTTAGTCGTGATGGAAATCGCAATTTTAAAGTGCATAACCTAGAAATAACTTCACAGAGTCATTTAGTCCACAACCCTAATCCACTCTTAATTCAGTCCCATATACGACCCTGGCCCTTGTCTTGTTCTACCTCAGTCTCCCCACTAACACTGCAGTCAATTTAGTAACCATCGCTGTGTGAGTATTAATATCTCCAAAGTTCTATTTTTAGAACTATTGAAGACAATTAGATAGTTTCAAGGATCTTTGCTTGTTTTCTTTAATGTAATTTTTGGTTAAGTGATAAATATTGAATTTTTGCTTCTTGGAATAAAATCAGAAGGCTTATTTTGTTATTTTTCAAATAATGTGGCTTATTTCATGATTCAGACTCTTGATTTTCAAGAGCTTTCAAAGCTTTTTAATAATTGCTTTCAGTTATAATTCACAGTTTATTAAGAGAGTACAGCTTGTGATGAACGTTTTATATCCTCTCAAGTAGTAACCGTTTTTAAATCTCTAATTTTATGTTTCATATAAAAAAAAGATTTTTTTAATCTTGGAAATTCTTTTTTTCTTTGTATACTTTATTTTTTTAAATTTTTTGGTTCTAATTATTATGGGTGCATAACAGTTGTATATCTGTATAGGGTACATAGGATGTTTTGATACAGGCATACAATGTGAATTAATCAAATTAGGGTAATTGGGATATCCATCATCTTAGACATTTAACATTTCTTTGTGATAGAAACATTACAAATTCTACTCTTTTAGTTATTTTAAAGTATACCTTAACTTACTGTCAATTATAGTCCCTTTGTTGTGCTATCAAATATTGTTCGTCCTAACTATCTAACTATATTTTTGTACCCATTAACCATCCCCATTTTATGCCCTGTTCCCTGCTACCTTTCCCAGCCTCTGGTAACCATCATTCTCCACTCTGTCTCCATGAGATCAATTGTTTTAAATATGTAGCTCCCACGTATGAGTGAGAACACGAAAGATTTGTCTTTCTGTGCTTGGCTTATTTGACTTAACATAATGTTCTCCAGTTCCAACCATGTTGTTTCAATTAACAGCATTTAATTATTTTTCGTGTCTATATAATATTCTGTGTATTTACCACAATTTCTTTATCCATTCATCTATTGATGAACACTTAGGTTGATTGCAAATCTTGGCTATTGTGAATAGCACCGCAATAAACATAGGAATGCAGATATCTTTTCCATATACCTAATTCCCATCCTTGGGATATATACTAAGCAATGGGATTTCTAGGTCATATGGTAATTCAAGTTTTATATTTTTGAGGAACCTCCATACAGTTCTCCATAGTGAGTACACTAATTTACATTCCCACCAACAGTGTACAGGGGTTCCCCTTTCTCCACATCCTTTTCAGCATTTGTTATTGCCTGTCTTTTGGACAAAAGCCATTTTAACTGGGGTGAGATGATATCTCATTGTAGTTTTGATTTGCATGTCTCTGATGACTAATGATGTTGAGCATTTTTTCATGTACCTGTTGGCCATTTGTATATCTTTTAAGAAATGTCTATTCATTTTTAATTGGATTATTTGATATTTTCTTATTGAGTTGTTAGAGCTCCTTATATATTCTAGTTATTAATCCCTTGTCAGATGGATAATTTGCAAATATTTTTTGCCATCCTTCAGGTAGTCTCTTCACTCTGTTGATTATATGATTGTATCCTTTTCTGTGCAAAAGCTTTTTAGTTTGATATGACCCCATTTGTCCAATTTTGCTTTGGTTGCCTGTGCTTTAAGGATATTACTTAAGAAGTCCTTGCCCAGATCAATGTCCTGCAGCATTTCCCCAATGTTTTCTTTTAGTAGTTTCATAGTTTCCAGTCTTAGATGTAAGTCTTTAATACATTTTTATTTCATTTTTGTATATGGCAAGAGATAAGGGACTAGTTTCATTCTTCTGCATACAGATATCCAGTTTTCCCAGCACTATTTATTGAAGAGACTGTCTTTTCCCTACTGTGTATTCTTGGCAACTTTGCCAAAGATTAGTTAACTATAGATGTGTGGATTTATTTCTGAGTTCTCCATTCTGTTCCATTGATCTGTATGTCTGCTTTTATGTCAGTATCATGCTATTTTGGTTACTATAGCTCTGTAGTATAATTTGAAGTCATGTAATATAATTGCTCCAATTTTGTTCTTTTTGGTCAGGATGGCTTTGGCTATTCCGGGTCTTTTGTTGTTCCATATAAATTTTAGGATTATTTATTCTATTTCTGTGAAGAATGCCATTGATATTTTGTTGGGGATTGCATTGAATCTGTAGATTGCTTTAGGTAGTATGGACATTTTAATAATATTGATTCTTCCTATCCATGAGCATGTAATATCTTTTGTTTTCTTGTGTCTTCTTCAACTTCTTTCATCAAAGTTTTATAGTTTTCATTATAGAGTTTTTTCATGTCTTTGGATAAGTCTATTCCTAGGTATTTTATTTTACTTGTAGCTATTGTAAATGGGATTACTTTCTTGGTTTATTTATCATATTGTTTACTGTTGACATATAGAAATGTGACTTTTGTAGGTTGATTTTGTATCCTGCAACTTTACTGAATATGTTTATCAGTACTAAAAGTGTTTTTGTGGAGTCTTCAGGTTTCTCTAGATATAAGACCATGTCATCTGCAAACAAGGATAATTTGCCTTCTTCCTTTCCAATGTGGATGTCCTTTATTTCTTTATCTTATTTGGTCACTCTAGCTAGAACTTCTAGTACTATGTTGAATAACAGTGGTGAAAGTGGACATCCTTGTCGTATCCAGATCTTAGAGGAAAGGCTTTCCATGTTTCCTCATTCACTATGATACTAGTTGTGACTTTGTCATATATGGCCGTTATTGTGTTGAAGTAAGTTCCTTCTATAACCAGTTTTCTGAGAGTTTTTATCATGAGGGGATGTTGAATTTTATCGAATACTTTTTTTCAGCATCAATTGAAATTATCACATGGTTTTTGTCTGTCTTTCTGTTGAAATGATGTATCACATTGATTGATTTCCATATGTTGAAACTTCCTTGAATCCCTGGGATGAATCCCACTTGATCATGATGAATAATCTTTTTAATGTGTTGTTGAATTTGGTTTGCTAGTATTTTATTGAAGGTTTTTACATTATGTCCATGAGACATATTGGCCTATAGTTTTATTTTTTTGTTGTGTGTTTGTCTGGTTTTGGTATCAGGGTGATACACGCCTCATAGAATAAGTTTGGGAGTATCCCTTCCTCCTTGATTTTTTAGAATAGTTTAAGGGGATTGGTATTAATTCTCCTTTGAATGCTTGGTAGAATTCATCAATGAAGCCATTGAGTCCTGGGCTTTTCATTATTTCCTTTTATTATTTTACTATGGCTTAGCTCACATCCAAGTTGCAAAACAAAGTCCTCTGAGCTCTTCCTTTTCCTTTCCTCAAGTGGAAGAAGACTTTCCCTGAGCTGTGCTGCCATAGTTGGGGGAGGAGTGACACAGTACTAGCTTGGCCACAGCTGCTGGTGTCTCACTGGGTCATGTGCACCCCCAGTCCACTGGCTCCATGCTAGCACTGCCACAAGAACTGTTCAAGGACTATAGCCCTTATGACCCAACTGCCTTACAAATTTAGTCCAGGCCCCAGGCTGCTCTTTTTCTGCTGGTGGTGGGGCTAGCTGGAATTTGAGTTTCTGGGTAGAGGATTTCCCTTTGGCCAGGCTGGTCAAAATTCTCCCTCCGTGGGCACTGGCAGAATTCTGCCATGTGCTGTGTTCCCCTGTACCAGGGCAGCCCTGAGTTTCAAAGCAAAGCCCCACAATCACCTCACTTTCCCCTAGGAACACAGATACTCTCTCCACAGGGCATGCTGGGGCAGCACTGCCGGAGGATAGAGGAGGGGTGGTGTCTGCAAGGCAAGACTGCCTTTTCTGCCCTCCTTAGTGCCTCTTTCTTTGATATAATGTTAAAACCAGGTAGTCTGATCACTCACCTAATTTGTGGTTCTTCTGAAGGTGCTTGCTTGCATGGATAGTTGTTGAATTAGGTGTTTGTGTGGAGGGACGATCCTGGAGGTTTCTATTCGGCCATCTTGCTCCTATCTGGGAAATTCTACTCCACTTAAATTGATGCAGCACTTACTACCTGCAATCTTGCCTCCTAAAATGTAGTTGTTTGGAGAGTTCCTTTCATAGGGCATTGGTTATATATCCTAATTTGTTGGGCTCTAACCCAGCACTAGCAAATTCAGGTGCAGCAGGAACCACACTAATACAGCAAATATGTGAAGCAGGGTGGGTGGGGGTCTTGCAAGAACTGGAGAGCTTCTGCTTCTCTACCAGGGCAGCTGCTCCTCAGTACTAGCTGAGCACCATCATCCCAGAGAGCAGGCCTGGTGTTGTCATCTTCTGACTTTAAGAGACACAGGAAATCCAGATAGTTATGTGATTTCAAAAACAAAAGATTGACCATTGTCAGCCAAACAAAACAAGTTTATGGGCATCTTTGGACCACATGCCTCCAATATGCAATCTCTGCATCAAGTAAAAAAGAAGCTTGTGACCACAGAGGAGGTCTGCAGAAAAAAGATAAATTAAAAAAGAAGAAGAAGTAGAAACTTAGGCAGGCATCTGGATGCATTCACCCTTTTCCATGCATGATCACACTGGAGAGCTTATTATGTACTGAGCCTTACATGGATAATTTCATTTATCATAACAACACTATCAGATAGGCATCATCATCCTCATTTTATAGATAAGAAAACTAAGATTCAGATGGGTTAAGTAACTTAGAAAGGTTAAGCTAATAGGTGATATGTTGTTAGGTAAAAAAGTAGATTCCAAAGTAAAATACATACTATGTATGGCTCACTTGCATGGGCTCACTCACTCTCTCGCGCACTCTCTCTCTCTCTCTCGTACATGTACATATTTATATACTTATGTTTTTTAATCTGGAAGGAAAAGTGCCAAAAGGTTACCAATGGTTACCTCTGGTGTCAGTATAAGTCGTCGTCTTTTCTTCTTTTTACTTATCTGAATAAAATGTCTGTTAATATGCCTTACTTTTATAAAATAGTTTAAAACAAAAGGGGGGGTGCTCCAAGAAAAGAAACTCTTAAGAAACCAGTCTCTAATAGTGAAATGGAGCTGAGGATGGCAGAGCCAGTGCTGTGACCTCAGCCTCTGACTCCTCACACCACATAGGCACTACTTTGGGGAATTGCTTCATTGAGAACCTACTATGTACCGGACAATCTGGTAAGTGTTGGAAATTACAGAGCTACATAAGATCAATTTTTTTCCCACAAAGGTGGGAAAGTTAGGTGAAGTTAGGTGAAGAAACTCATGATGGAATATGATATTTCTCATGTATATAGATTATAGCCTCTTCTGTTTCCATAAAGCATTTATTTGCCTTTTTGTAGAAAATAGCTCTTGCATCTGTCTAGAAATGCACATTTCCATATTGGCATGAAGTATCATCTTTTGACAGTGAAGCAAAAAATGGAAATTATCACTTTATGCCAATGGAAAGACACAATAACACCACAGAATTCTATTAAATATAATATTTACAGAACCCTTAGTGTGGGGTAGGAGTCTGAAGATGAAAAGGAGACTGCAAATGCTAAAAAAAAGAAAAAAAGAAAATAAGCAAAGAAAGAAGTTCTAACTCTTCTCTGAATTGTTCACATAAACTAAATCATGAACTGGAGAGCGAGGCTGGCGGCACTGGAACTCTGGTACACAGAAGCTCCCTGTATTTGCTGTGATTATTATGATATAATAAACAGCTGCTGCCTTTATAGCCGCTTCCTAAACCCTCCTCAAGGAACCTTTCTGGTTTAATCCTTTTGTGGGCCTAAAAAATGGGATTTAAGTCCTATGTGGTCCATATTTTAGGGCCTTCATGGTCTTTTGTCAACCCTGAACCCTCACTCCAGATAAACAGTCTCTTTCGTGTAAGAGGAGGCCATTGGCTCTGGCAACCACAATGGAGTCAACAACTGGCTAGTCTATAACCATCCAACCTATCTGTCATAATTAACTATTAAAGTATTAGTTAATATTTTGTGCTATTACAGCTAAATGAGATGATGAAATAATTTCTTTTTTATCAAAAGTCTCTTTTGGATTCATTGAATGAGTTAAATTTGGTCAGCCTAGTTACCTCAGGTTGTTTTAAAGCTGTGTCATTGTTTTTGGCAACATGGATGAAGCCTGGAGCTTTGCTGAAGAGAAATACAGCATCACCTAACTTAATTACATAATTAAGAAAGAAGAGCTAAATACTATTCAGGTAAACCAACGGTTCATGTTTTGAGCCCTAAATTTCTAGGGGATAAATGCAGAAATTAACTGCATACTGCAATGAATGACCCAGACTTTGGATATGATGAAAATTACCGAGTTGCATTCTTTCTGGTGTCACAAATAATAATTAAATGATAATTAACTATTGAAGATCATTGCTATCAGGTGAAAACAGTAAGCATTAGAAGATGAAAACCTTGATTTTAGGTGCAAAACTATTTTTCAGGTTACATGTGGAAACATGCATATGTTTCTTTAAATATATACCTTTACAAATAATATATAGATATAAATATATATCTTTGAAAATAAACTGATCCTATTAAAAAGTTATATATATTATTTGTATATGTAAGTATGCAAATAAATATATATACATATCTATATCTGTATATGTATGTGTAGTGTTTTTTTTGTTTTTTGAGACAGAGTCTCACTCTGTTGCCCAGGCCAGAGTGAGTGCTGTGGCATCAGCCTAGCTCACAGCAACCTCAAACTCCTGGGCTCAAGCAGTCCTCCTGCCTCAGCCTCCCAAGTAGCTGGGACTACAGGCATGCACCGCCATGCCTGGCTAATTTTTTCTATATATATATATATTTTTAGTTGGCCAATTAATTTCTTTCTATTTTTGGTAGAGATGGGGTTTCGCTCTTGCTCAGGCTGGTTTCGAACTCCTGACCTTGAGCGATCTGCCCGCAGGACTATCTCTGCTAGCTCTAAGAAACACAAGACCCGGTAAGATCAGGACCTAAGGAGCTGTTTGCAGACCCCCATATGATTCCTAACCAGGGACCACAAAGAGGATATTAAAGGCTGGGTGTGGTGGCTTACACCTGGAATTCTAGCATTCTGAGAGGCCAAGGCAGGAGGATTGCTTGAGGTCAGGAGTTTCAGACCAGCCTGAGCAAGAGCAAGACCCCATCTCTACAAAAAATAGAAAAATTAACCAGGCATGGTGGTGCATACCTGTAGTCCCAGCTGTGCAGGAGTCTGAGGCAGGAGGATCGCTTGAGCCCAGGAGTTTGAGGTTGCAGTGAGCTATGATCATGCCACTGCACTCAAATCCTGGACACAGAATGAGACCTTTTCTCACAAAAAGAAAAGAAAAGAAAAGAAAGGACATTAAGAGATAATCACAGAGGAAAATGGAGAGGCCAACAGAGTTTCATGCCAAAAAGGGTAGGAGGTTGGGAGAAGAGACCAAGACAGAATAATAAAGACATTTTATTTTGAAGATTAAAGAAATGTTGCCTTGTACATGGTACTTTCTCCTGGCCATTAAGTACATCTTTTAGAAGTGATGCTCCTATAACAAAAACAAGAAGTCATGATATGCAGCCCATTAACTCCTTCAACCTCTAATGCCCTGGAAACTGCCTAAAAGGCCCGTTCAGAATCACCACAAATGTCACCACCAATTCCCAGCTCTCCCCATTATTGCAGTATACAGTAACATTTAAGACAAATAAAAGATGATTTATAATTTAATAGTAATATATATTTTTAGTCTTTCAGTATGAGCATGGTGATGTCAGGAAACTGATGGCTATTGATTTTTTTAAGTGTTTAAATATAGTTTTTACTTTTTAAATGGAAAAAAAAGAATAAGGAGCTTGGAAATGCTACCCATTATTTACCAACTCTCCCACCTGGGTCATGGGGAAATAGCATAAGTCTTGTCAGAGGGCAAACCAAACACAACAGGGAGATGGACACCAGAATGTCGCCCGAAATCATAAGAGGTGCTGGCCCCTCTGAGCCCCGTTGATTTACATAAAGGTACCCAAAGTCGCCACCAAAAAATAATTCAGTTTCACTTCAGGTTTCCTTGAAGTCAAGTTTTATTTCTGACTAAACCTAAATAGCTCCAGGGCAGAGTTTGATCCCAACTCATGTTCAGTGGTGAGGAAGTCACAGAGCCAGCCATATGTTCCCATGAAACAACATGCTGTGAAGTGAGGGGAATTACTGCAATTATTCTTCAAAGGCTCCTGGGGGAACTAAACTTGCTAAGACTCTCTGTGAAGAAAATACAAGAGGTTTCCACCTAAAGCACAAGTGTCATAAAAACTTCCTGGAGCACGATTATGATTTAAAAAATGGAGACAGTAGGGACACTCAACTAGTACACGTTTAGGTACCTCGAAAATGTCTTGTTCGTATTCTCCTGATTAGCTGGGCTCCTCTTTGTATTGCAGTGCTTATTTGGTGTAAAATATGTAGTCAGATAGTAGGTGCCTAGCATCTGTTCTGTGTTTATGAGCTTGGATAGAATTCTTGGTAATTACCTTTAAGAATTTGAAATATAAAATGATAACTGGGTCACACAAACACACACGCATACCCTTCCTACCCCCTAACTATCCACTGGTTATATAGTCTTATGGGACCACCTTGAGAAATCTCCCTGACTGAAACCATATGAAGGCTGGGCTCTGAAGCTGTCACTGAAGTTGGTACAGAATTAGTGTGTATCTTTGTAAGTGAAATCCATCTGAGAGGAGCCAGTGGGGATATTCGAAAAGGTATCCTGGAGACCACTCTTCTTGGGTTAGTCATTTAATCCCTTTCCTTCCTAGCTATTTGCTCTGAGAAATAAAGTAAAGGATACTATCCCCTTCCCTCAACCTGTTTGGCTTCCTGAGTCTTCCCTTGCCATTTGGCTTAATGGCCAACAACAGGATTGATTCAGAAAAGAGAAACTTGGATATAGGTGCTGTGACAGGAGTCCTGGTTCCCATCTTTGCTAGCTGACAAACCCTAAACCCTGGCATCACTAAAATCTGTAAAATGCGAGTGGTTGTCAATAGAGTCATACCTTTCTTTCTCAGCCCAATGGCATGTTTATTTAACAAAAGTCCATATTTGGGAACTGTAAGCAAATTAAAACTGTTATAGAATAGCAGGTAACTTTTATAACTAAAAACAACACAAGCAAAAGGCTAAATGAACACAACTTTGATGTGCTAAGATGAATTGCAGCTAGCATCTTATTATCCTTCACATGCTTTACCTGTTTTCCCACACATGATCTTATCTGATCCTTGCAGCAACTTTGAGGTACTTCACATGGTTGTTATCTTTATGTCATAGCTGAGAAACTGAGTCTCAGAGAAGTTAAAGTTGTTTTCCTAAGATCGCAATCCTAAGGGGGCAAAGCCTATGTTTAAAACTAAGTTTTCTGACTCCAGAACTCATTTTCTTTTCATTCTATCTTGCTGCCTTCAACTAAATATATAAATCATTGCATTAGAAGCAGACTACCAAAACAACAAACATTTTACTGGCTTTTAAAAAGCTATTAGCAACTGCACAGACCACCGAAGTCTGGCAACCTCAGCAAAAGAGCAGACAAATTCAGGGCCAAGATATTTCATAACTCAAATCCCCAGTGTGTTGACTCCTGACCTTGACCTTACCAGTCATAAAGATTCCCAGTTGTTTTGTTAAAGTTATCCCATGTAATTATTTGGGGAAATGTAAATCCTCATCCATCAAATAAATACCCAACACCCAGATTCCACAATTAGCATTTTATGATACTTGCTTCATTACTTATCTACCTGTTCATTATGCTGTCCAATCAGCAATCCATATTATTCTCCCGAAGTTACAGACATTTGTAAACTTTACTTCTAAACAATTCAGCATGCATATCATTAACAAGAGTTCAGTATTTGCTTATGGTTTTTTTTAAGTAAAATTTTCTTAAAGTAAAATCAAATCCACAAATCTTAAGTGTATTATTCAATAAGTTTTGCCAAATGTATACACCCATGTAACTAAAACTTCTGTCTAGATATAGACTATTACCCTCTTCCCAGAAAGTTTCTTCATGCCCCTTCTCAGTCAATTCCTCACCACTGTTCTAATGTTTTTCACTAATCAATTAGTTTTACTTGCTCTAGAGCAAGGGTCCTCAACCTAAGGTGAGTTATATAATTCTTTCATTATATATTACAATGTAATAATGATAATAGAAATAAAGTGCACAATAAATGTAATGCACTTGAATCATCCCAAAACCATCCCCCATCTCACTGGTCCACGGAAAAATTGTCTTCCATGAAAACGGTCCCTGGTGCCAAAAAGTTTGGGGACTGCTGTTCTAGTGCTTCAGATGAATGGAGTCGTACAGTGTTTACTCTTGTGTAAGGATTTTAAGATAATGTTTTTGTTATTCATCCAGGTTGTTTTGAGTACAAGAAGTTTGCTCCTTTAATTGTTGAGTATTATTGTATTGTAGGAATGTACTAATTTCCTCAACCATTTTTCTCTTGACAGACACCTAGGCTGTTTCTTTTTTTGGTTATTTTAAATAAATACTATGAGCACACTTGTAGAGATCTATTTGTGAATATGTTTTCATTTCTTCTGGCCAAATACCTAGAAATGGAATTGCCGGGTCATAGGCTAGATGTATGTTTAGTCTTATAAGAATCTTCCAGAACATTTTTTTCAAAGGAATTGTATCACATTTTAACTCCCACCAACAATGTATGAGAACTTCCATTGCTCCACATCATCCCCAACATTTGACAGAGATGCAGTTAACGATACTCATGGTGAATTGGTTAGGGGTAAAGTTTACTGATGTCTGCAAGATCAGAAGAATAACATGGATTGCCACTGGGGCAGAGGGATGGACAGACAGGTAGGTGTGTGATTAAAGCAAGTGCTGTAACATGTTAATTGTAGAATCTAGGCGGTGGATATTTATTAATACTTGATGGCTGAGCATTTACATATCCCCAAATAATGACATGGCGGTCTTTTTAATTTTAGCCATTCTGGCAGGTCTTCATCATATTACTTTCTGAATTACAAAATAAGAATATTCACAATAGAAAGAGGTTCCATTATCAAGAGGCAACTTAGGCAATATCTGTTTTTATGTCCTCCTCCTACAGCAGTTCAACTTTCTTAAGCTATACGATTCAGTCATTAAATCTTGATTCTTACCTTTAAGGAGTTGACAGAGCAGATTCATAATTTGGCAATTATTGAAAATTTTTTTGGATTTAACTTGAGCTCTAAATCATTGGAAATTTGGTTGAAATTAATTTTTAAGGTTTTTTATTTTAATACTAAGATTTTGAAATTAATCAAAATGATAAGCTTAGCTTTCAATTTAGACTTAATAGAAAAAATAATCACAACCTAGTCACTAACTCATAAAATGTATTTGACTGAATTAAATGAGTCACTCTTGGAATGACTCTCATAAACCTAAACTTTGATTAATAAGAGTGGATCATTTATACAAAGCAGAAGTAATATGTGGCAAAGTTACCTCTAAGTGAAATTGCTTCCAGTTCTTTGAGGAAGTCCACAAGTCCAATTTTATTTTAATGTAAATGTTTTCTTCAATCTTATAATTTATCCCTAGGAAGTTTCAAGCTTTTAAATTGCTATTTTCCTGGCTTTTCCTCCATTCTCCAATGTTTCAGCTCTTCCTCATTTGTTTTGAAAATAACTTAAATGCACTTAATGCTTCTCAAAAATGTATTCCAGTAAATATATCAGAACTCATTTGACAGTATTTCTTTCTTTCTTTTTTTTTTTTTTTTTTGAGACAGAGTTTCACTTTATTGCCCAGGCTAGAGTGAGTGCCGTGGCATCAGCCTAGCTCACAGCAACCTCAAACTCCTGGGCTCAAGCAATCCTGCTGCCTCAGCCTCCCAAGTAGCTGGGACTACAGGAATGTGCCACCATGCCCGGCTAATTTTTTCTATATATATTTTAGTTGGCCAATTAATTTCTTTCTATTTATAGTAGAGATGGGGTCTCACTCTTGCTCAGGCTGGTCTCGAACTCCTGAGCTCAAAGGATCCGCCCACCTCGGCCTCCCAGGGAGCTAGGATTACAGGCTTGAGCCACCGCGCCCGGCCCACAGTATTT
>VSMD01092082.1:0-45382 GCA_008750895.1 Mirza zaza | reverse complement strand
AAAGAAATTAATTGGCCAACTAATATATATAGAAAAAATAATTAGCCGGGCATGGTGGCGCATGCCTGTAGTCCCAGTTGCTTGGGAGGCTGAGGCAGCAGGATTGCTTGAGCCCAGGAGTTTGAGGTTGCTGTGAGCTAGGCTGATGCCACGGCACTCACTCTAGCCTGGGCAATAAAGTAAGACTCTGTCCAAAAAAAAAAAAAAAAAAAGAAGTTAGTGAAGGCCGGGCACGGTTGCTCACGCCCATAATCCTAGCACTTTGGGGGGCCAAGGTGGGTGGATTGCTCAAGGTCAGGAGTTTGAAACCAGCCTGAGCAAGAGTGAGACCCCATCTCTACTATAAATAGAAAGAAATTAATTGGCCAACTAAAAATTATAAAGAAAAAAATTAGCCGGGCATGGTGGCACATGCCTGTAGTCCCAGCTACTTGGGAGGCTGAGGCAGTACGATTGCTTGAGCCCAGGAGTTTGAGGTTGCTGTGAGCTAGGCTGATGCCACGTCACTCACTCTAACCTGGGCGACAAAGTGAGACTCTGTCTCAGGGAACAAAAAAAAGAAAAGAAGTTAGTGAAAACGAAAGTGTGATTTTATTCCCATCCAAGTTCATAGACCACCCCGTGAAATCTATGGCTTATGGACCCCAAAATAAGAGCCCCTAGTTTAACTCTTTAAGCTATGAGAGGGAGTAATATTGTGAAATCATTTGGGTTAATCAATGTTTACCCAGTTTGTAGAGTAGGATACACCCTATTCCCAATTCCAATAGACACTGAATGCCTACTGTCCCAAGCACAGATGCTTTTAGTGCATCTGTGCCAGTTTTGAAACATGGTGGTAGGAGAGGAGCCACTGCCCGTGGTAGGCATAGTAATGCTCCCCCTTCCCTGCAAAGATGTCCATGTCCTAATTGTGGAACTAGTAAATATGTTATGTGGCAAGGGGAAGTTAAGGTTGAAGATGGAATTAATATTGCTAATCAGCTGACCTTAAGGAAATTAGGTACAGGTGGCTCATACTTGTAATCCCAGCACTTTGGAGGCTAAGGCAGGAGGATCACTTCAGGCCAGGAGTTGAGACCAGCCTGGGCAACATAGTGACACCCCATCTCTACAAAAGATTTTTTTAAGTTAGCTAGTGTGTAGTGGTGTATAGTTCTAGCTACTTGGGAGGCTAAGGCTGGAGGTTTGCTTAAGCCCCAGAGTTAAGGTTACAGTGAGCTATTATTGTGCCACTACCACTCCAACCTGAGTGACAGAGCAAGACCCTGTCTCTAAAAAAATTAATAAATATTTTTTAAAAGATAGGGAAATTATCCTGGGTTATCTGGGTGGGACCAGTGTAAAATCACAGGAATCCTTAAAAGTGTAAGAAAGACTATGGAAGATGATTACAGGAGAAAGACACAGAGAGATGAAACATTGCTGGCTTTGAAGATAGAGAAAGTGGACCATGAGCCAAGGAAACGGCCTCAAGAAAGAGCAAGGAAACAGATTCTCCCCTAGAACCTCTAGAAAGGAACACAATCCTACTAACATCTTGATTTTACCCCAGAAACCTGTATTGGACTTCTACAGGACTATAATATAATAAAGTTGTATTGTTTAAACTGTTAATTTTTTTTTTTTTTTTTTTTTGAGACAGAGTCTCACTCTGCCTGGGCTAGAGTGCTGTGGCATCAGCCTAGCTCACAGCAACCTCAAACTCCTGGGCTCAAGTGGTCCTCCTACCTCAGCCTCCTAAGTAGCTGGGACTACAGGCATGCACCATCATGCCTGGCTAATTTTTTCTATATTTTTAGTTGGCCAATTAATTTCTTTCTATTTTTAATAGAGGTGAGGTCTCGCTTTTGCTCAGGCTGGTTTCAAACTCCAGACCTTGAATGATCCTCCTGCCTTGGCCTCCCAGAGTTAAACTGTTAAATTTTTGATAACTTATTACAGCAGCAATAGAAAACTAATACACTGAGCTACGGTGACACCACTGCACTCTACCCAGGGCAACAGAGCAAGACTCTTGTCTCAAAAAAAAAAAAAAAAAAAGAAAGAAAAGAAAACTAATACATTGCTCCATTTTGTTCATTTCTTCCTATAAGTAAAGATGGCCAAAGGAGCAGCATTTCATGCCAAGTTCTTCATTTAAAGACTCCATGGGCTGGGCGCGGTGGCTCACACCTGTAATCCCAGCACTCTAGGAGGCTGAGGCGGGTGGATTGCTCAAGGTCAGGAGTTCGAAACCAGCCTGAGCAAGAGCGAGACCCTGTCTCTACTATAAATAGAAAGAAATTAATTGACCAACTAATATATATAGAAAAAATTAGCCGGGCATGTTGGCGCATCCTGTAGTCCCAGCTACTCGGGAGGCTGAGGCAGCAGGATTGCTTGAGCCCAGGAGTTTGAGGTTGCTGTGAGCTAGGCTGACGCCACAGCACTCATTCTAGCCTGGGCAACAAAGCGAGACTCTGTCTCTAAATAAATAAACAAATAATACATACATACATACATACACACACACACACTCACTCCGTGGCTGTCCTGTCATCTGTGTATAGCTCCTAGGATTGACTGATTCCTAATTGTCATATTAGTGTGATCACACAACTTCTTAGCTCTATCTTGCTTTACTAAAGTATATGAATTTTCCTTCAAAACATGAGTACTGTAGTCCTGCAGAAGCAGTGTTACCTTAGCATTTAATTTGGGTTCAACCTCTAAATGCAGTTAACAGTGCCTTCCCTTTTGAGATCCCTTGATTGTAATGTAAAGGTTCTGCATGGAGCATGAGGAAGAATCATAACTGGTTAACCTAAGGGGAAGTTGCCCAGAATCAAAGTAGTACTTTTCAGTAGTGAATGGGTGTCAGTTCTGAGGGGCAGCAAGCCCATGTCTGTCCTTCCCTGAGCTAACAAAATTGTGTTAGTGGCCTGGGCCTAATGGGTTGAGGCTGGTAATTGTCAAGACATACCTGTTTGTTTTTAACAAAAATATCCTTGTTGCTAGATCTATTTCCTCCCTGTGAATTAGTATTGGTCTGTGTGTTCTTATAAACAGAAGCACTTGAACTTTTAAACAGACTTATCAGTGGAACCTCCTGCTAGAATTAACAGCCAAAGAGGGAATAAGCAAATGCTGGATATCCTAGCTAGGAGTCTATCTGCTAAAAAAATAAAAGAATGCTTTCTTTATATTAAAAGGTGGGGGGGGGGTAAGTAGGCAGGGCAGTTCTTTGGTTTTATTTACTATATTACATAGTATTTACATTAGTATTAGTTTTTTTTAATCTGTTGCCTAGAAATTTAGCCCCTTTCAAACAGATGGATAGTTGTATAACTTACTTCTTTTTTTTGGAGACAGAGTCTCACTTTATTGCCCAGGCTAGAGTGAGTGCCGTGGCGTCAGCCTAGCTCACAGCAACCTCAAACTCCTGGGCTTAAGCAATCCTGCTGCCTCAGCCTCCCAAGCAACTGGGACTACAGGCATGCGCCACCATGCCCGGCTAATTTTTTTCTATATATATTAGTTGGCCAATTAATTTCTTTCCGTTTATAGTAGAGATGGGGTCTCGCTCTTGCTCAGGCTGGTCTCGAACTCCTGAGCTCAAATGATCCGCCCACCTCGGCCTCCCAGAGAGCTAGGATTACAGGCGTGAGCCACCGCGCCCGGCCAGTATAACTTACTTCTAAAAGGTTTTTAAAATATGGATTATAAAGCAAGGCATATTTTTTGTATTGATTTTTGCCACTTAGTATAGTCATGGTGTTTCCTTCTTCCTGCAAAGTGAGTTCTTTATAAAATTTTAGCTGTTGATTTAAAATTTGCTTTCTAATATAAATTATACTTTAATACTGATTAGAAATTAGATTTTTAACCCTAGACATAGCATATGAAATGTGTTGTTACAATGCCCAAGTGGGTATGTATTTTGATGACAGGCTATTATTGTAGACTCTAGTCTCATGGAAGACTTGTTTTCTGTTAACAGACTTGTGTGCATATGGGATGTTATGAACATGGGTCCATTTCTTCTTTAAAAGTGGTTCTACTTAGTTGTTTTTTTTTTTAAATCTGATTTTAAGTATAACTAGAGAATATTATGCCTCAAAGACCAACTGTATTAAGACAAGTCAGAGGAGTTCAAACAACCAGTAAACATGTGGAAACAAATTTTCACCAGTCAACCTAGCGAAGATTTTTAAAAAGAGAATGCTTGATGTTGCTATGGATGCAGCACTCTTATAGACTTCTGGGGATTATGTAAATTGGTGGTTTTTCTGGAAGGCAGCTTAGAGCCTTTGAAAATTTTATGTCCACTGATTCTACTTAAGAATCTATCCCAAGAAAATAATCAGATATAGATTTATATGAAGGATGGACATCACAGCATTATTTGGTGAAAACTTGAATTTATCTAAATGTCCAGCCTTAGGGGAATGATTATGTTGTGGTATACACATATGCTGGAGAGTTAAATAACTAAAAATGGGATTTCTGTACAATTCTTAATGACATGAGAAAATGCTCAGATGGTAGAGGGGGAAGAACAGGATACAGAGTTTTGCATACCTAGATTAATTTTGTGAAAGAAGTATAGAGGAAAGGTTATGGTAGTAAGTACAGTAATCAGTCTATGTTCAGCTCTCTTTAGAACTCAGCCATATGTGGTTTTGGGGATTGAGTCCCAGAGGTTAGCAGTGTTCTGTTCTCACAGGTGTTATTTAGCTTACTAAGGGAGTACAAGTCTTTGTTTTGACCACAGTTTGGGCTTTTGAAGAGGGCTGGGTAGAGGAAGAGAGACAGGTATTAGTGCTCAAGTTGTCACTACAGTATCCCATTCATCTGAATCTGTCTCTTCTGATTAATAGAGGGAAAAACAGACTGTTATTCTAACACTGCTCCAGAAAATGTTCTTAGGCATTAACCTTCCAGGTTTAGGTTATAGATCAGAAATGAAAAGCTGGCTTTATTCATCCTCATATCACAGGAAGGGGTCCTTCTAGGCATTTTTTTTACAATGGCTAAATTCTAACCTATGCCTTTCCTGTTGCTTTTGTCCCTTTTGTGAGCTACTAGTAGATTACATTTGTACACATATATTCTAATGTATAATGGGTTTTAATCTCTCCTAGGATCTCTATCTGGAGATGACTGTTGTCAGTTGAAAGTGAATTAAATCAAGTGGCTTCAGATGAAATTGCTATACTGTAAGAGTGTAGGAAGGAAGTGCTTGTGAAGGAAGATGGTTGGCGATGCATGAGGCAAAAGGGAAATGCTGGTTTTATTTTTACCCTGTTTTTTGTCTTTTGTCTCTCTGCAGTGATTTTTAAATTTCGGTTTTTAAGATTGTGGAAGCAGCTAGAGGACAGGACCGCTGTCTCTAACAGAATTGGTATAACATTTAAGCATATACAACTAAGTGTTCATTAAACTTTATTAGCATAGAATAGTTCCAGTAGAAGCATTGTTTGCTAATATAAATCTAAATATTGGTCACAGTTTCTTTCCTAAGTGTGGCCCCAATATTGGAATGAAGATGTTTGCAGGGCAAATTTAGAGTACCCAAATAGATCTATCATTTCACTTTGTTCTGTTGGGTCAGAAAAGGTCTGTCTCCAAGGAACAAACTCCCTCAGATTTATTAAGGAATCTTTCATGAAACATTTCCTTAAGTCAGGTCTTGTAACTGATTTGCCCTTAGGGTCTGACTTCAAAACCCTGTAATACCACACCATGGCTTTTGAAACCAGATTCCCAGCTTTCTGTTCATGTTCTGCACAATCCGGCTTTGTTCACTCTGGTCTAGGGACCCACCCTACCCTTGTTTGTGGTTGATCACTGAGCTTTTTAGAAAGGCCATGGACTGACTGTATTTTCACTATGTGCCCAGTAGGCTAAGCATGACTGGTTTTTATTCTCTTAGCCTGACAACATGGCGTAGTTGAAAATTGTGTCTGTGTGAGTTAAGGATGAAAGATAAGTTATATTTATAAACAGCATTAAGATATAAAATGTTATATGCCCTCTTTTGCATATCAGGTAAGTCAGTAATATCCACACAACTGGGCATCAATTAACAGTTTAGCCAAGGCCACAAAGTAAGCCAAGGTCAGAGTTTAAATTCTGGACTCCAGTGTGGTATCCTGGTCACTAGAATGCGCCCCATCAGCATTTGAAAGAACAAAGGTCATCATCAACTGAGAAGGAAAAACACATTTTGACAGGTTCTTTTGAAAATTATCTGTGTGTACACATACTCGTATTGGTATCATGTGCTTTGGAGTAGGGCATTTCAGCAATGTTATGGTGTTAGAAATTAACCCTAAAATGTATGAACTTATTTTAGCTCTGTGATCAGTTACTTACAATACTAATAATGATTTGCTGCTTATTGAACTGGTTGACCAGTGGCAACTGAGGGATGTATTAAATGTCACTTTCTAAGCAGGTTGGGTTTGTTTTTAATGGTACTGTTTTATTCAGAGTATCTCTTTGTTTTCAGAGTAAGCCCCAGTCTCCAAAGAGAACTAAATCCCTTCTTCCTATCAACAATGGCTCCAAAGAAAATGGGATCCATGAAGAACAAGACCAAGAGCCACAGGACCTCTTTGCAGGCAAGTATGGACTCAAAACTTGTTCTAGGAACCTTCTAAATGGTTTTGTTAAGTTGCCGAATTAAAGTCCAAACCAAAATAAAAAAGTATTGGAAATATAACTTTATGTAAGATACTATTGTGGAGGATTCCAAAGCATGTAAAATACAGGCCCTACCATCAAGATTCTAGAGGTTTAGGGAATAAGACATAAATACACAGTTATTTAAGAATATGAGGTGAATAAACTATTAAACAGTAATAGAAATGTAGCCAGAGGAATGATAGAAATGTTAAGTCACAGGAGCTCAGAGGAGTATGAGGTCACTGATGAAAGCAGTAGCTTTAGACGTTTTTGACCAAGATGGTTACTAGAGGATGGGAAGAATAGTGGGTGGGGTGATAAAGTAGGGAGGTTAATGGGTACAAAAATATAGTTAGATAGATAGAATAAACAATATTTGATAGTACAACACAGTGACTATAATCAACCATAAGTTAGGGTATACTTTAAAATAACGTAAAGAGTAGAATTGGGATGTTCATAACACAAAGAAACAATACATGCCTGAGGTGATAGATACCCCAGTTACCCTGATTTGATTAATTTACATTGCATGCCTATATCAAAACACCATATGAACCCTATAAAGATATACAACTATTATGTACCCATGATAATTAGAAATAAAAATTAAAATAGTAAGAAATGCATTTGGCATCATAATCCAAATATATGCATATTTTTAGAAAACTGAAAAGTTTTATTAAATGACTTGCCCTTACTACTTCTAAAACAGTCTGAAATTTTCTATTGTTTCCCTTTTTTAAATGCTGTTTGCAACCCATTGAATTTATTTCACAATCCACCAACAAGCCACAGCCTGCAGTTTGAAAAACACAAGTATAAAGAAGGGTTTTTGTTCAACCTTGGCAATATTAACATTTTGGGCTAGATAATTCTTTGCTGAGGGGGACTGCCTTATTCTCAACAGGGGGTAATTTTGCACCCCAAAAGACATTTGGAAATGGTTGGAGACATTTTTTTTTTTTTTTTTTTTTGAGACAGAGTCTTGCTATATTGCCCAGGCTAGAGTGAGTGCCGTGGCGTCAGCCTAGCTCACAGCAACCTCAAACTCCTGGGCTCAAGCAATCCTGCTGCCTCAGCCTCCCGAGTAGCTGGGACTACAGGCATGCGCCACCATGCCCGGCTAATTTTTTATATATANAACTCCTGGGCTCAAGCAATCCTGCTGCCTCAGCCTCCCGAGTAGCTGGGACTACAGGCATGCGCCACCATGCCCGGCTAATTTTTTATATATATATATATATATATATATATATATATATATATATATATATATATATATTAGTTGGCCAATTAATTTGGCCAACTACAGGCATGTGTCACCATGCCCAGCGAATTTTTTCTATATATTTTTAGTTGGCCAATTAATTTCTTTCTATTTTTAGTAGAGACGGAGTCTTGCTCTTGGCTCAGGCACAGTGACTATAATCAACCATAAGTTAGGGTATACTTTAAAATAACGTAATTATTTCTTTCTATTTTTATGGTAGAGACAGGGTCTCACTCAGGCTGGTTTTGAACTCCTGACCTTGAGCAATCCGCCCGCCTCAGCCTCCCAGAGTGCTAGGATTACAGGCGTGAGCCACTGCGCCTGGCTGATTGGAGACATTTTTGGTTGTCAAAACTTGGGAGTGCTGCTGTTATCCTTTGGGTAGAGGCCATGGATGCTACTAAACACTCTATACATAGGATAGCCCCTCACAACAGAATTATTTGGCCCAAAATGTCAGTAGTGCCAGTGTTGAAAAGCTCTGGTCTAGAATGATCTTGGAAGACTTCCTAAAAGAAGCAGGATTTATGTAGGAGAAAAATAAAAGGGGCCAAAATCTTTGGACAGGAAATGTAAAGTTTGTTTGACAGACAGACAGTTAAGTCGGTGGGCCAAAGTAGGGTGTTCTGAGAGAAGCCATGGAAGATAAGGCTGGAAATGTAGTTTGGGAACAGGTTTGGGAGGACTTTAATATTAGAATTTGAATTTTCATCCTAATGCCAGTTAAGAGCCATTGGCAGTTTTGCATAAGGAATGGATATGGGCAGAGGAATGTTTTAAGAAGACTGATCTAGTGGAATTATATTAAATGAGTTGCAGTGGGCAAAGACGAGAGACTTTTTAGAAGGCAATTATAAATAAGTTTAAGAGTGAAATGGAAGACTGGGCACAGTGGCTCATGCCTATAATCCCAGCATTTTGGGAGGCCAAGATGGGAGGATCGCTTGAGCCCAGGAGCTCGAGACCAGCCTGAGCAACATAGTGAGACCCCCGTCTCTATAAAAAATAGAAAAATTAGCTGGGCATCGTGGCTCCTCTGTAGTCCTAGCTACTGAGGAGGCTGAGGCGGGAGAGTGGCTTAAGCCCAGGAGTTTGAGGTCGCAGTGAGCTATGATCACGACACTGCCCATGTGACAAAATGAGACTGTGTCTCAAAAAAAAAAAAAAAGCCGGGCATGGTGGCTCACACCTGTAATCCTAGCACTCTGGGAGGCCAAGGCGGTCGGATCTCTTAAGGTCAGGAGTTCAAAACCAGCCTGAGCCAAGAGCAAGACTCCGTCTCTACTAAAAATAGAAAGAAATTAATTGGCCAACTAAAAATATATAGAAAAAATTCGCTGGGCATGGTGACACATGCCTGTAGTCCCATCTTCTTGGGAGGCTGAGGCAGGAGGATCGCTTGAGCCTAGGAGTTTGAAGGTTGCTGTGAGCTAAGCTGACGCCGCGGCACTCTAGCCCGGGTAACAGAAGTAAGACTCTGTCTCAAAAAAAAAAAAAATAATATGATAGAAGTAGGAAAGGAAAGGTGAAAACTTTTCAAGAGAAATCGACCAAATCTGGTGTTAATGATTGAATATAATGGGTATCAAAAACATGGGGATTGAAGACTGAATCAAAGCTTTCAAATCTCACGTTTGAGAAGAAAATGGTACCATTTTTAGAACTACATTCTAAACAAGAAACTGGCTATGAGAGAAAAGTTAGTTTGGGTTTTAGGTATTTTAAATTTGAAATACAAAGGAAAATACCCAAGAGGTGATTTTAACTATGGTACTCTATCTACCTGGGGAAAGAGAAAAGAACTGAAGGCATGGGAATTATCTTCCTAGAAGTGATAATTGAAACTGCCTTGTAGTGAGATCCTCGAAGATGAGGAAGGTGGGGAAGGGGAGAGACAAGATCTTGGGTGGAGAAAGGGGAGCTGGGGCCACCTTGGCCTTCTCCCAGGAGAAAGGGGAGCTGGGGCCACCTTGGCATTCTCCTACTAGTTTTATAAGCAGCCAATACCTGCCTCACTACCAAGAAAGGAACATACAATATCTCTAGAAAGAGTAGCTTCTCAGATGCTTTAAATATTGACTGTGGAAATCTAAATGTTTTGATTTTATTTTTTACATAATTAGTTTAGTGATGATCAGAGTCTCTGATGGAACCCAAAGGCTTTTCTGTTACTCTTATCAGAAATAAAGAAAAAAAGCATGTCTTACTGTAAGTTTTGGCATCTTTGTCACATGAATTTTCATAGAAAATGCACAGCTCTTCAAAAATACTTTTAGTAGCATTCTAATAAGCCAAAGGTTTTAAATGACCAGTACCTCCTGTTTCCAAGCACATTTACTAACTTATTTATTTATATGGGACCCTGCATGATGTGACTATCCTACACATACCTCAGCTGGTTGCTTATTTTAAAGACTCCTGGCAACCTAACACATTCATTATGTATACAGTTGACCATTGAACAACACAGGGGTTTGGGTGCCGACTCCTACACAATTGAAAATCATTGTATAGCTTTTGACTCCCCAAAAACTTTACTGACTTCTCTAAAACTCCTGTTGACCAGAAGCCTTACCAATAATAAGAACAGTCAATTAACACTTTATGTTATGTATTATATAATGCATTCTTATAATACAGTAAGCTAGAGAAAAGAAAATGTTAAGAAAACCACAAGGAAGAGAAAATATACTTACTATTCATTAAATGGAAGTGGATAATAAAGGTCTTCATCCTCATCATCTTCACATTGAGTAGGCTGAGGAAGAGGAGGGATTGGTCTTGCTGTCTGAGGCAGAAGAAAACCCTTGTATCAGTGGACATGTGTTGTTCAAGCCTGTGTTCAAAGATCAACCATATTTTCTTGTGTATTCCCACACCAGAGTCAGATTATATTACCACCTCTCTTTCCTGATAGGGGCGAGATTTCATTTCTAACAATGTGGCAACCTTTTTTGCAGACATGATTCACATTTAATGATTAGAACACTGATCTAGAACTTGATTATGCCTACAGGCCCCCATTGTGTGGTTTCTTTTTAGCTGCAAATGAAAATCTAGAAAAGAAGAAAAAATAGTATTTTTTGCATTTTCTAAGACTAAAATCGGATACCTAGTGATCAGACCAAATCCAAATGGCTATTTATTTTTCTTTACTAAAAAGAAAAATATTTGAACTGTTTAGATTTAGAGCTTCTAGCTACATTGCGCCCAAGTCGAAAGTACATTCTTTCTATTTGCATAAAATGTTTCAATGCCTAAAAATGGTACATAATGCTATTTTAATAGTCCCCTCTCTGGAACACTTAGAAAATGCTCAGCGGCATTTTCCCCAAATAGACAAAGGCAGTTCTTAGGCACTGTTTTTAAAAAACTATTTTGATTAGAAAGATTTTCAGATATCACATATCTTTTTTCCCATTTGGATAGCATATATTATTAATGCTATATAATTTAATCTTTGCAAGGAGGCCTAAACTATAATTATGAACAATTCTTAAGCTCCACTAAAATAACAGTGCAATCCTCAAGTGTGACAAATTGCACTTTCCCAAGTGTTCCTGTGTTTGTATCTTGGGTCCATTTTTTTCTATCTTATAGTTGTCCTAACTCTTTCTTTGGTGTCACTTTTTGCTATCAGTGTGCCTGCCTCTTCTGTCCTATTGCTTTGTAAAGCAGATAACCGAACTTACTTTTCTTTTACAAGCAATTATAACAAGAGTAAATGAAGTTCATATAAATATGGTTCTAAAGGAATATTCCTAAGAGTAAAGTTAATTGATACTTATTTTGGTTGTTTAGTCTTTTTGCTTGGTCACTTGTTCTTGCCTAAATTCTAGATAAGAGAGTAAGTAGCCAAGTAGTTGTATTTGGAAAGGAGAGGGAGAGGTGGCTCTACTAAGCTTGTGCTAGAAGAACATTTCCCTTGCCATACTCTTCTTTTGTCTATGTAAAAATTTTATAACTCTTAGTCTGAGAGCCTCTAAGTATTGAGAGTGCTCGCTATTGTTCTTGCAAGTCTCTTAGCCTATAGAATTGAAATTCAGCCTTCAAAGTCTCATTGTTGACTTTCATTTTAAAATATCAACTGTTTTTAGATGCCACAGTGGAGCTATCCCTGGACAGCACACAAAATAATCAGAAGAAGCTGCCGGTCAAAACGCTTATTTCTCTTCCTCCACAGGAAGCCACAAATTCTTCTAAGCCCCAGCCAAGCTATGAGGAGGTATCTGTGCCCTTGTTCTTGTTGCTTTGGGATTTTTACTACTATGTGCTGCCAGTCTGAAGTTCAGTTGAGTATGAACCTTGAGAAAATATTTATGACCCTTGAAGGAGACTTTTATGGTTAATGGACAGCTAAAACCAGTAAAGGACTCTTTCTTGGGCAGGGTATCTATTGCCCAGAGGATAGCACAAAGGCTGTAAATGGTCACTAATGATATTTAGTATCTAAAGCTCCCACTTTCAGAAGTATTGTCTCTCCTCACTCCCTCCTTAGCCTGCCAGAGGCAAGTCTTCCAAAACGTAGTAATTATTTCATTGTCATCAAAATAACGTTTTAAGAGAATAGATGTAACAAAGACTTGTAAGACGCTCCCAATTTAAAACTGTGGGAATTGGTTCATTGGGATTGTTGGGAATTGACAGAGCTGAACAATCACACATAAAAGGATACATATTGATTTTATTAGATTGATATAAGCTTAATACAGGATAAAATTTTAATAGTTTTTTTGTATCAACTCATGATTTGTCATTTCTTTAAAAAGCTAGAGGAAGAGGAACAGGAGGACCAATTTGATTTGACAGTCGGTATAACTGATCCTGAAAAGATAGGTAAGTGTTCTTAGGACTCCTTGTGATGTTAGGATGTGGCTGTGGAAAGTGTAGGTAGCTATTAATAATTTTGGGATGGCTACCTTCAGAGCCGAACCAGCCAATGTGAAAAACTTCGTCGGTATCTTTCTATAAAAGTATACCCCTCCGAGGCGGGCGGATCGCTCAAGGTCAGGAGTTCAAAACCAGCCTGAGCGAGACCCCGTCTCGACTATAAAAAAAAAGAAAGAAATTAATTGGCCAACTAATATATATAGAAAAAATTAGCCAGGCATGGTGGCACATGCCTGTAGTTCCAGCTACTCAGGAGGCTGAGGCAGGAGGATCGCTTGAGCCCAAGAGTTTGAGGTTGATGTGAGCTAGGCTGACGCCATGGCACTCACTCTAGCCTGGGCAACAAAGGGAGACTCTGTCTCAAAGAAAAAAAAAAAAAGTATACCCCTTGCTCTGCTTGTAAGGCCAGAGACCACAGTTACCTAGTACTTTTTTTTAGGTTTTTCTTGGCTTTAGGAAGAAAAATCTGACATCAAATACTACTAGAATGCCTTTTTAAAAACCCTAACATTGGCCGCCGGACACAGTGGCTCATGCCTGTAATCACAGCACTTTGGGAAGGATCACTTGAGCTCAGGAGTTCGAGACCGACCTGAACAAGAGTAAGACCCTATCTCTGCAAAAAATAGAAACATTACCTGGGTGTAGTGGCATATGCCTATAGTCCTAGCTATTTGGAAGGCTGAGGCAGGAGGATCCCTTGAGCCCAGGAGTTTGAGGTTCCAGGGAGCTACGATGATGCCGCTACACTCTAGTCAGGGCAATAGAGTGAGACTCTATCTGAAAAAAATTTAAAAAAATAAAAATTTAAAAAACCCAAACATTGCCTTCTGCCTAAGAGTTGATAAGACCATTTTACTCTCTTTTGAGATCATAAATTCCATTTAAGTGCCCTTAAAATACATGTTCTAAAACTTTGGGACACTGAACTTGTTTTTTCCCTCAGTAAGTTTGACACTTTTATTATATATCATTTATCATGTACTCTTGGTATATCCTAATGAGGTAGGGAAGTCTGTGTTTCTCTTTGGGACCTAGAATGAATTGTGCTCAAATTGAAATTAGATTTTCAAAAAGCATAATACTTAAACTCCTGACCTCAAGCAATCCTCCTGCCTTGGCCTCCCAGAGTGCTAGGATTACAGGTGTGAGCCACTGCGCCTGGCCTAAAAAAAAAAAAAAAAAAAAGCATAATACTTAACTTTGGCCAGACTTGGATTTTTAGGATAGCATTCTCCTGTTGGGAGGGTGATTACTGAGTGAAGAACAATAGGCCTTGATTTTCCTTGTTCCAAGTATAATTCCTTACCGAAGAGGATATATAGAGCTTGTCCTAAACAGAGGTGGTGTTTAAATGGGTAAGAGACAAATTTAATGGTTAAGAGAAAAAACGTGATTCCCAACCTTTTGTCTATCAGAACTAGGGTCAGGGACAAAGTCTAGTTCCTAGAAGGAACTAGACAGGAACTAGATTTTGTCCCAAAATGGTTGTCATAAAACTGTTACTTCTCCCGGGCTGTTTCACTGGGAAGATATTTATGAGCATCTTATACAATCCTGTCATCTAACAACAGAGGAAATTGAGGACCAGAAAGGAGATGACTTTCTTGTTAGGGCATAACAGGGCCTATGGTAGAACATACACCAGAACTTTGGATAACATGTCTAGGATCCTCTCTTGCTTCTCTATTATTTATGAATATTCTGTGAGCACATTAGTTTTAAGTTAGTTATTAGCTGCCTTAAATCCTTGGTGGAATAAGACATATTATGAATGGTACTAATTCTTTTAAAATTTAGTAAATCATGATGTTTGAACCAGGAGAAGGGAGTGTATTAATTTCTTAGGACTGCTGTAGTCAAGCACCACAAACTAGTAGGTGGCTTCAAATGATAGAAATATATTTTCTCACAGTTCTGGAGGCCAGAAATCTGAAATCATGATGTCAGCAGGGCCATTCTGCCTCTAAAGGCACTAGAGAAGGGTTGTTCCATGCCTCTCTCCTAACATTTGGTAGCCTAAGCATCACTGCAATCTCTGCCTTCATTGTCACGTGGCATTCTTCCTAAGTGTGTCCACATTGTCTTCCCTCTATGCTTATCTATATATGTGTCCAAATTTCCCTTTTTAAAATAAAGACACCAGGCTGGGCGTGGTGGCTCACGCCTGTAATCCTAGCACTATGGGAGGCCGAGGTGGGCAAATTGCTCAAGGTCAGGAGTTCCAGACCAGCCTGAGCAAGAGCGAGGCCCCGTCTCTACTATAAATGGAAAGAAATTAATTGGCCAACTAATATATATAGAAAAAATTAGCTGGGCATGTTGGCACATGCCTGTAGTCCCAGCTACTCGGGAGGCTGAGGCAGCAGGATTGCTTGAGCCCAGGAGTTTGAGGTTGCTGTGAGCTAGGCTGACGCCATGGCACTCACTCTAGCCTGGGCAACAAAGCGAGACTCTGTCTCAAAAAATTAAATAAAATAAAATAAAGACACCAGAGTGGAGTAGGGCCCACCCTAATGTCCTCATTTTAACTTGATTGCATCTATAAAGGCCCTATTGCCAAATAAAGTCACATTTTTAGATAGTGAGACTTTCAATATATCAGTTTTGAAGGGGACACAATTTACTCCATAACAGTAATTTAAACATCCCATGGATCAGTTTATTTAAACACAGATTAGTCTTGGTGATAAGCTTTCATCCCTTACACTGTAGTCTAGATTCTTAGTCTTGTTGATGCCAAGAAACCATCTAAAACCATTTTCATATGCAAGACCTGATCTTTATAACAACATATTCTGTTTGTGTGGGCTGTTTATTCAACATGTGCTTCTTGCTCCTGCACACATATAAATTAAAATCCTACTTTTACCAAGATATTCTTTTTAGAGCCTTGGTAATTTGCATGTGCCATCTTTAATTCTGAAATTATTTAGGATTTATATAAATTATAAGACTGTTGTATTACTAGCCCATTTGCAGATCTGTGTGCTCAGTGTGTATATGCAATATGTCTCTTTTCATGAACATTGCCTTAGTAAAGGCAGCAAGCATACTGGTAATGTATCTGAAGATCCTGCTTGGCTATAGTTTTATGTGTGTTTATATTTAGACTTTCTGAATCACAGGCACTGAATTACAGGATTGACTTTTTGAACATTTGACCATGACTATTCTACTGTGAATGAAATTCTGAACACTACTTCTATAAAATAAACTTAGGTGTTTTTTTTCTTTTGTCAGTGATAAAACATCCTTAGTATTATTAGACAATGTAATATAAGTGGTTTATGAGAACTAAAGGTGGTAATCAGTATAATTTCTAAAACTTAGCTTATGATTTCTGTTCTATGTATACCTTTTTGGTAGGGGATGGGGAAGTAGAGCAGACAAGCCCTCTATTCCCATTTAATCTGCAACCTCTCTGTGTACTTTATAAAAGCAGGCAGTTCCAGCCATCTCATTGAAACCAGCTGTAATATGTAGCCCTGCTGATCCAATACTGCCTGCCCCTTTTTCCCCTGGTCTCTCACCCCAGAACCAGTTCAGGAGCTTAAGCAGCTGATAATTGTTGGCCTAGGTTTTCCTGTTTGTTGTGGGGAGGAATCAAGGGTAAGGGAGAAAGGGAACAAAACCAACCAAAAATATCATAGTCCAGCACTGGAGCTGTGTCTGTCTGGATTCCAGTGTATGTCTTTTCAGTGCTCAGGCAGTCAATGGTGCCTTTATCTCCCTAAGTGGTCTAGGTCAGGACATTACCACAGAGCAAAACAGTTGCTTGAATCCCAAATTATTTAACAGTCAAAGGCTTTTTCATAAAAATAATTCCTCCAGGAAAGGGAGATTTGTGTGACATTAGGCAGCCAAAGTGTCTTCCTGCCAGGCCCTTTGCTCTTGGTGAACATGCTATATCAGAGAGGTCAGTGTCCCCCAGCACCAATGGAGGGGGCTGTGACGATATTTCTGAAAGAGCAAACCAAGCCCAGAGCTAGCCTAGGGTAGAACTACTTGTTTCCTTTTACATCAGTTGCTTCCTTCTCCTCCTGCTTTATACAGCAAGAGAATTGTTTGGTTTTGGACAGATGTGTGTAACCAGCCCAAATATTGGCATGGTAACAACTGATGGATTGTCAGTATCCAGTGCTGCTTTGTGGAGAGTATAAATGGAGCCTGGCTTTGGAACAGGGAGCTGACTCTCTTATCTAACTCAAACTGGGGCCCAGCCAGCATCCATGGGGGTATGATATGTGCCACAGAGGCCCTGAGGCAAAGTAGGAACTGGGTTCTGGGATTGCATATAAAGTTTGGAGATGAAACAAGTATCCCTTCTCACACAGGGCTCCCATGGCTTATGGTTCCTGGTTAAATGTTAGCTTCATAAGCACTGCTTTCGTTTATAAGATAACCCTCTCCTGCTCTTGTGTTCTTCCACAGGGGATGGTATGAATGCATATGTGGCCTACAAAGTTACAACACAGGTGAGTCCAGGTGACGCTGCTGATGACCGCCTTTATAGATTAGGGTACTCATGCCAAGAAGGTCATCGTTCAGATTGTTTCTGGGTATCTCTTTAGTTTCTTTGCCAATGTCATTCTTCACATTTACTAGAGATGGAGCAAGCCTGCATCCCCTTGGTAGTTTCATCTGAGTACTCCAGACTGAGTCTTTCCAGTATTCTTCCAGAGAACTAATGCTTCAGCGTGAAACTTCGCAAGTTGTATTAAGACATGTGTATCTGGTACAGCCCCCTCCCTCTTAGGAACTATGTGGCTTGGAGCTAGTTTGGTGGATTGCTCCAAACTAAGAGTAATTACTTCTTTAAAACTCCTCAGTTCTTCAGAGGTTTCACAGAGCTTTTTAATACTTTCTTTAACCTTTTACCCTTCAGATCTAGTCTTCCTTTTTTACATAATATTAATGCATATAAAACTTACACAACGTTGTATGCAAGTTATGAAGCATAATAAGCCCTGAACCTACTACCAGTCTTAAGATGAGTATCATTGAATCCATCTGTATTTCTCCCTGTCATATTCCCTGCCTCATACTTTAGATGCAACTGTTCTCTTGAGTTGTCCCTCATTTCCGTTATAAAAAATATTTATGTAGATCTCTAAATAATGCACTGTTTTGCTTTATTTTTGAGTTTCATAAAAATAGTATGATAGCCGGGCATGGTGGCTCACGCCTTTAATCCTAGCACTCTGGGAGGCTGAGGCGGGCAGATTGCTCAAGGTCAGGAGTTCGAAACCAGCCTGAGCAAGAGTGAGACCCGGTCTCTATTATAAATAGAAAGATATTAATTGGCCAACTAATATATAGAGAAAAATTAGCCAGGCATGGTGGCACATGCCTGTAGTCCCAGCTACTTGGGAGGCTGAGGCAGGAGGATCACTTGAGCCCAGGAGATTGAGGTTGCTGTGAGCTAGGCTGATGCCACGGCACTCATTCTAGCCTAGGCAACGAAGTGAGACTCTGTCTCAAAAAAAAAAAAAATAGTATCATGATAAAAATAGTGCTTTCTTAGCATTGTTTCTCAGACCTATCCTTGCTGGGCATAGCTGTAGTTAGTCCATATATTTATCCATTTTCCTAATGTGAACTTTCTGTTGTGAACATGTTTCCAATTTTTCTGTGAACTGTGAACTTTGTTGCACATCTCTAGTACACACATGGAAGAGTTTCTCTAGAGTATGTAACCAGGAGTAGTTCCCCTGGGTCATAGCTATTGCACATGTTGAATACAAGGAATACAAACTGTTTTTAAAGTGTTTGTACCAATCTATGCTCCCTTTGGCAGTGTGTAAAAGTTTCCATTGATTCGTTTCCTTGCTAGCAATTGGCGAGGCCAGCCTCCTTAAATTTTGCCTATTTAGTAAGTATAAAGAGATCTCTTATTATAATGTAGGCTGCCCTCTTATTTACTAGAAGTCTCCTTTGTGTTGCCTCCCTACTACTTGTTGGCCTGTCTTCTGTGAGTTCTAGATCCTGTGATGCTTTAGAGGTTAGTGTCTCAAGCTTAGTACATTTCAACTGATCCACCCCACTTCCCCTCTTAGAAGCACTCTTTAGTCTGTCTTGTCTTTAGTTTGGCTGCTTTAATTCTGGCAGCTGATACCATACCCTTAAAAAACTCAGTGAAGGATAAATGGGTTACAGGTGATCATAGAATTCTAATTTTAAACTAGAATTCAGATTTGTTTCTTTAGAGCAAGTGTTATTAACTTGAGAATGAAATTCTATTTGAATTTAATTTGTTGTTTTTATAATTCTATATATTTTATTTCTCACATTTAAAATTCTGAGAAGGGCTCCTTAGGCTCCTAAACTGCCAAAGTTGGGGAGTATAGCTCAAAAAAGTTTAAGAATCTCTGCTTTAGATAAAGTTATTTGGTATGTAGCTAAAGGGTGGGGATCTGGGAAGTGGATTTCTTTGATGTCAGTTGGATGGCTTTCAAGATGCTCATTCATCCCCTATTTGGAACAAAATTGCCTGTTTTTTTTTTCTGTCCCCAAGACGAGCTTACCAATGTTCAGAAGTAAACAGTTTGCAGTGAAAAGAAGATTCAGTGACTTTCTGGGTCTTTATGAGAAGCTTTCAGAGAAACACTCTCAGAATGGCTTCATTGTCCCTCCTCCTCCTGAGAAGAGCCTAATAGGTAAGCCTGTGGTCTTTAATTCCACTCTTTTCACTTTTCTCTTTGCATTCGTTCTGAATATACTTATTGCCTAGTATATGAGACTACTTCTATCAGCACTATAGAATCTTATGGTAAGAAAAGAGACATTTACAGCATTTTCCTACCCTTGAAGTCTAGAGAAATAGCATATTTTGACTTGTTCTCTTTCTTTGAGGGCAGTAAGGGGCTTTTGTTTTAGCCTCCAGTGTTTGTTTGTTTGTTTGTTTTATATTGGTAACCAGGAGTCTTAAATGATTGCTTTTCCCTCCAGGTTGAAATATACTAAATTTGATTGAGGGGTCTGGGAAGGAATCTTCCCATTACCGTCAATTGATGTTTATACCCAGAGTCCTGTGGCCCCCTTCTTTAGAAAATGTATACTCTGCAAGTCCCAGAGTTTAGAACCTTCAGCACTTGGAGACTAGTTAAAAAATGACTCTCATGTAAAGAACCTTTGGTCTATGCCTGCTCTTGACATAGAAGTGGCCTTAGATTGTGTTTTGTAGTATGATCCTTATTGCCTTTCCCCCTGCTGACTTTTTTTTAAAACAGGTTTATCCTTTTCATGATGATTTATGGTTATTTGGCTTTTTAAATTCCATTCTAGGAATGACAAAAGTGAAAGTTGGGAAGGAAGATTCTTCTTCTGCAGAATTTCTTGAAAAACGGAGGGCCGCTTTAGAAAGGTGAGAAGCTGAAACTGAAAATTATGAGACAACTGAGATAGAAATGAAACTTGAGTGAATTCAAGTTTCACGCCTCCATATTATCTCTGACCTTTCCCTAAGTCTGCTGTTCTTTCCTCATCCTGAGTGAGCAGACAATCATATTCTTCTTATACAATCAAATATGAGTGGCTCTGAGATCTCTCTGACTGGTTCTTTTTCTGTCCCTTTTTGGAAATGTGAAGAACATGAACTTGAATGTGCTTACAAGCAGAGTCCTACTTTAGTGCCTTATCTGAGGACATATTAAGTAATAAAAGTCATGGTGCTACCAGCACTACCAGTAAGATGCCTGATTTGAGGTCAGATCAACTAATTAGATAACTGCTTACCTTTCAGGTACCTTCAGAGGATCGTGAATCATCCCACCATGTTACAGGACCCTGATGTCAGAGAGTTCTTGGAAAAAGAAGAGGCTAGTATTGTACAAACTGAATTTCATAATTTATATCTGCCCCTAGTGAAGTGAAACTAGTTCACTTAGCAGATATTTGAACAATTAACATGCCTACTACCAGAGTATATCTTAGTTTTACATGAGTTCCTAAAAGTGACAAGTATTTTTCAGCCTTTTTGAAATAAAAGAAGCCCTGCCTGTAGTCAAAAGCAACTGGTTGGCCGGGCGTGGTGGCTCACGCCTGTAATCCTAGCACTCTGGGAGTCCAAGACGGTAGGATCGCCCAAGGTCAGGAGTTTGAAACCAGCCTGAGCAAGAGCGAGTCCCCATCTCTACTAAAAATAGAAAGAAATTAATTGGCCAACTAAAAATATATAGAAAAAAAAAAAAAAGTAGCCGGACATGGTGGCGCATGCCTGTAGTCCTAGCTACTCAGGAGGCTGAGGCAGGATTGCTTGAGCCCAGGAGTTTGAGGTAGCTGTGAGCTAGGCTGATGCCACGGCACTCTAGCCTGGACAACAGAGTGAGACAGACTCTGTCTCAGAAAAAAACAACTGGTTGTAGAAGTCAAATGGTAACCTAGTGTGTCTTACTGGATCAGCACAGTGATCTATTTGGCAAGTCCTTGGCATGTCTTTCATAGGTTACTACTTGCCTCAAATTGAATGCATATTTTTTGTTAGGAATGGCATAGGTTAAGAACTAGTTAACACAGACCACAAAACTGCCATGTAACCAGCGTGTTGATTCTAGTGGACAGTCTTCTTTATAGGCTATGCACAGACTGGTCATGACAGTGAAAAACTAGAGACAGCCCAGTTGCCAACAACTGGAGAATTAATTAAGTATATCAATGCAACAAATACTTGGTTCTAATTATAAGCAGAAAGTATATATAAATGTTATTATGTGGAAGCATTTATTAAAAGAAGTATAAAATGTGGAACATGAAACAGCATATAAATACAGCTATAGAAACATAAGTCATTAAGGATCAAAAGAAACTGGACTAAAACAATGTTCTATCTCATAGGAAAGAAAACTAGAAGAAAGTAAATGACAGAGTAGTACTATCATTTTGTTTTTATTTTTACTAAATTTGTCTTTAATTTACATGCAGTATGTGTTACTTTAATGAAGAAAATGATGCTAAACATGTGGAGGTTTTCCTCTAAAATGAAATTTTTTAATTAAAAATTCTGTCAAATGCTTTGAATCATTTAATTCCTCCTCTGAGTATTCCTAAATCCATTCTTCCTTTTCACCCTCTCATCCTCACTTCATACTCCCAGAGCAGGGTTTGTCTACAGCAGCCCTGTGGACACTTGGGCCAGATAATTCTTGGTTGTGAGGGTTGTCTGTGCATTTTAGTGTGTTTTAGCAGCATCCTTGGCCTCTACCCGCTAGATGCCAGTAGTACCCTCTCCCCAGTGTAACAACCAAAATCATCTTCAGACATTGCCAGATGTCCCCTAGGGGGCAAAATGGCCCTAAGTTTAGAACTATTGCCATAGAGTCATGAGGGTTAAAATCTAACTTCTGAGCATAGGATACTGTGTATACTATAGATTCTTTGGCATCCTTTCCATGCCTTAGGAGGGTAGTGGTAAGAGTAAACCAATCAAATTCTTTCTAAATATTTGGCATGCTTGGCTTAACTATTAATAGGTCATCCTTAAAAGTAGCCTCAATCTGAATAAATAATGCTCCTGTCCTTGGACATTTGTTCACTGAATAAAATCCAAATGGCATCACAACACAACTTCAGAGTCTCTTGAGACTTTAAGTTGTGTGCAGAGTGTCCTAATCCAAAGGAACTTTTGACTTTTAACACAGGTATGCTTGGTATTTAAGCAGTTCTTGCCTGGGTGGGCAGACAATCCGAATTTGAGGTCAGTTGGCCATATAACACTCCCAGTCAATTTGTTTTCTGTGCATAATATCAAAAGCTAAAAATTTTTCTGTTTTTTTTTTAAACATACTTCAGTTTTTCTTTCTGCACATGTTAGTTGTGGATTCACCTAACTGCCTTTGAAAACAATAACCTACAGTTCAAATAATTTGTGTGACAAGTTTTGGTCATGCTATCTGATGGATACTAATTCATCTGAACCTAAAATAGGGGCAGCGGATAACTTGCCATCCTCACCTTCTTGGTCTTATAGCTGCCACGTGCTGTGAGCACCCAGACATTGAGTGGCGCTGGTCTCCTCAAGATGTTCAACAAAGCTACCGATGCAGTCAGCAAAATGACTATTAAGATGAATGAATCAGACATTGTGAGTAGCCCTGTGCCTCTCAGCTCCCCAACCCCTCAGGCTTATGGGTCAGAAGCCCTGAGGAGTCCTGGGCTTTCTGAGGTCAGAGACTTTTTTTTAAAAAAAGATAATTCAATTCCTTTAAAAAAAAATACTAAGGAAAGACTGTGCTCTGCACCTATACAAGTAATTTCCATTAAAGCTCTGGGCTTGTGTGTTTCAGTGGTTTGAGGAGAAGCTCCAGGAGGTAGAGTGTGAGGAGCAACGCTTACGGAAACTGCATGCTGTTGTAGAAACTCTAGTCAACCATAGGAAAGGTAATAACCTCTGCAATGGACTTGGAGCTGGGGGAAATTGATGTTTCCAGTGAGCTAGAAATGGGAGGGCATGCTGTTCCAAACCTCTCAGCCATCCAAGTTGATATTTTCTGCCTACCTGGTCCTTGATGTTCTGATCAAAAAGATATGCCCTACATCTCCTGGCAGAAACATGACTCGGCCACTGTGGGCAGTGTACTTTGTAGCTGCGAGGGGTGCAGGGAAGCTGCCCCAGATATAGCTTGACGTGGGATGTGGGTTACTGTTGATATGATTTGAGTTAGTGGCTTACATCCAAAATGATGTCACACATGCCTTAAGTACATGGTCAAACCAGCAATGTGTAAATGCAGGGAAACCACATCTGTTTCCTAACCCTTCTTCACCTTTCTTTGGTGAGATTTGCTTAAGAGCTAGTGAAATTTTCCAAGTTTGAATGCTTTGCTTCTCTGCCTTAAATATGCTGATAAATAGAAATCTAAACAGACAGAAGACCCATATAGCATTAGGCCAATGTGAGGGTTGGCAAACTGTGACCTGGCACATAAGCCAAATCTGGCCCTGGGGCCTATTGCCATGAGCTAACATTTAGGTTTTTACATTTTTAAAGGGATGAGTTGTGGGGGAACAAGAATCTGCAGCAGAGATGGTGTGTGGCCTGCAAAGCCTGAAAAATCTGCCATCTGGCTCTTTTACAGAAGAGTTTGCCCTGCTCTAGAACATGCACGACTATGCAGTGTGTACATACATTCTCTCTTTCATGCAAAGAAGCTGCAGTTCATGAGCTTTAACATAAAAATAAGAATCATTCCTTTGGCCTGTTTGTATTAACTGGCACTTGGTTCTCCAGGAATATTAGAGCTGCTGCTTCCAGGTAGGCCTAACGTAGTGAAACACAAGAACAGCTGGTCCTTTCCCTCCTTTTACGACCAGGCCGCATACCCTTCACTTTCTGAATACAGTGAATGGGTTGCAGATTCCCTCAATTGTCAGATATGCAGGAGGCAGCAATGTTAAGACATGCCATGCAGTGCCAGCTGACTTGTCCCTTTTCCTTGTGAGATCAGAGGGGCCTCTGCTTCTTTTCCTCCTTCCAGAGCTAGCGCTGAACACGGCCCAGTTTGCAAAGAGTCTAGCCATGCTTGGGAGCTCTGAGGACAACACGGCATTGTCACGGGCACTCTCCCAGCTGGCTGAGGTAGAAGAAAAAATTGAGCAGCTCCACCAAGAACAGGCCAACAATGACTTTTTCCTCCTTGCCGAGCTCCTGAGTGACTACATTCGCCTCCTGGCCATAGTCCGAGTAAGCTTCTATTTCCTTTGCTCTTTCTCTTTCCCTTGGTTTGATTTGTTTCCTTTGCTCTTCCCCTTCCCAAGAAAATTTCATCCCATATAGCTTATAAATAGGTGTTACTTTTCCTACTCTTAAGAGAGAAGGTATTAAACCAAACAATCCATTTGACTGTTAGCTGGTTATCACTGAGTCATTTTGAGGCCCCCAGCCTAGATGCATTTGGAGAAAAGACTACTCCTGTAGGATTTCCCTTATTGTTGAAGCTGGACAGTGCTCATTTCTTCAAGCAAGGCTTAAAGATCTACTATATTGGTCCCCTGGAGCAGTGACTTCCTCAGTCCTTTGGTCTTTGCCTCCTTAACAGTAAGCAGCGGCTTTGCCCTGATAAGAGCTCTTGCTGGCTTCCACTTGTCTCTCCAGTGTGGGCAGTCAGGTAACTACATGGAACTGGCTTGGCATTGCATGGAGGAGTGTGGTCACGGGGCTGAGACAGCTTGTCACTAGAGCCCTTCCCGTGCTGTGCCGACCACAGATAAAACAACACTGCAGCCTGCCCCTCAGGTCAAGCACCTCACTTTTTCTCCCAGTGATCAGGGC
The DNA here is from genome assembly GCA_008750895.1 of Mirza zaza. Classification (NCBI taxonomy): domain Eukaryota; kingdom Metazoa; phylum Chordata; class Mammalia; order Primates; family Cheirogaleidae; genus Mirza; species Mirza zaza. The sequence continues at coordinate 20,279 of VSMD01092082.1, read as the reverse complement.
AGTATGGTTTCCCATGAGCTCTCAGAGCAGTTAAGGAAGCTTGACTGGGCAGTGGTATTAGCTCTCGAATGGCCTCCGCTAGACAGAGGAAAGAACCAAAAGCACCTACCCTATAAGGGCCTAAGTCTGCCCTGATGCTTCTCAGGATCAGGATGTGTGAGCCTCTCTGAGTTAGAACGGTGCCACCCTCCACTTCCCATCCCCAATATTTCTCCCACCAGAGAGCTTCCAGGGCAGTCACTTCCTCCATGATAGAGTTGCTTAACATAGCCTGTGAGGTTGCTCATTGTCCTCTTTGCTATTTGGTTTGCTGCTAACTCCAGAGTGATAAGAGGCTTGAAAAACAACCTGCTATGGAATTCTTAGAACTGGTCAGACTACTTAGACTGGAGGGTATCTCAGGGAAGAGCACTCTCTGGGCAATGCTTTCTGGGAGGAGCATTGTTTGGGGTCTCTGGAGAACACAGCTTTTGGCAGGGCGGACCTGTATGTATGGGGGTGAGGGAAGCCTTGCCTACAGCTCTGGGGGCTGAGGAAGCATGCCTTAGAGCGCAGAACTGCCAGTGGTCTTTTTTCAGAGACCTTTTGTCTGCCTACCTCATGGTCATGAGCTGGTGGTGGGATTGGAGAGATAAACAGAGGTTTCTTTTCTGCTCTTGCCTGAACCTGGAGCGGGACCACTGTTAGCCCACTGGATTAGGCTTGTGTCTTACTTGAATGTAAAGTCACCCGTTATCTAACCCTTCAACATAGAGGTGCTAAGAAATTGCAGGGTTGCAGCAGTGACAATGCTGGGGCAGGTGAATTTGGTGGCATTGCACTCCCTAAGATTTAAGTTTTGGCAAAGGCCCGTGTTTAGGAGGCATAGAAAGCATACAGGGAACTTTTGCAGGGAAGAGGGGGAGCAAATGGAACAGGGCTGGGAGGCTGGCCCTGGGTGTAGATCTTTGATCCAGGCTGCTTATTGAAGCCTACAAAGTGAATGGGGGGTGGGGGATGGTTTAGTCAGCACATCAGCTGTCCTTCTTTGGAAATACTGATTGAGGTTAAGGGACTGGAAACAGGAAAAACCAAGAAGACTTTGGGGAGCTTCTTGGAGACCTTGATAGCCTAGAGCAGGTGAGTGTGTGGCTGGGATAAAAACAGTTTATCCCCGTGGTGGTTTTAAAGATTTTGTTGGCCAGGTGCAGTGGCTAATGCCTGTAATCCCAGTGCTTTGGGAGGCCGAGGCGGGAGGATTACAAGAAGCCAGGAGTTCGACACCAGCCTGAGCGACATAGACTCAGTCTCTAAAAAAGAAAAATTGAATTAGCTAGGTGTGGTGGTGCATGCCTATAGTCCTAGCACTTGGAAGGGTGAGGCAAAAGGATCACTAGATTGAGACCTTGTCTCTTTAAAAAAAAAAAAAGAAAATTGTTAAGCTATTCCCATATACTATTTGGGTCATATATTATTTGGGTATCTATTTGTTTAAATGTTGCTTCCTTAGAGTGGACTTTCCTGACATATCTCCCAGGCTAAGCGAGGTCCCTAGCTTTATGTCATAGCACCCTGCTGCTTTTCTCAATACTCTGCATACTTGTAAGTATGTACTTATAACTGTTAATGTAATGTTGGCCTTTTCCATTAGATAAGTTCTGTGAAAGCGGGACCCACCGGGACCGTGTGTTTCATTCCCCACTGTGTTAGTTCCTGGCATCTGGCAGGCACTCAGGGAAAGTATGTAGACTCAAGAACCAACAGGTCTGAGGGAGGTACTTTAGAAGCCATGGTACTGGGCACTGGCATCGGGCCACCTACTGTGCTCCCAGCTATCCAGCCCTGGGAGTAGCATGAAGCAGCATGGCACTGGCCTACTGAAGCCTGGAGAGGAGTCTTACCCACGCTTGTGCTTCTAAACATTAAACTTCCCAGCCGGGCACTAACGTATGGCTGCAGAACCTGCCTTTGCTCAGTCCTTCCCTGGCACAGCTGTTGGGAGACCCTTCCCCTGAGGCAGAGCCAGCCGAGCTCTTGGAGAGCTGGTTGTGCTCCTCCCCAAACCCCCACCCCCACAGGCTGCCTTCGACCAGCGCATGAAGACATGGCAGCGCTGGCAGGATGCTCAAGCCACGCTGCAGAAGAAGCGGGAGGCCGAGGCTCGGCTGCTGTGGGCCAACAAGCCTGACAAGCTGCAGCAGGCCAAGGATGAGATCCTAGAGGTGAGTCACCTGCGGCAGCCCAGCCAGGGGTATTTTCCTGGCTGCTGAATGAGCCCTGCTCCCATCCCACCTGGCTGCTTGGAACCCTACAGCAGGCAAGAGCTGATTGAGTCTAAAGGGCTGTGGTTGCTTGATTGCAGGTCTGCCTTAAGGCCTGGTCCTCCTCCCCTCTCCCCACTCCACTCAGACTTGCCACATCAGAATCTCTGCAGGAGCCGGACGCTCCCAGTTACTCAGGAGGCTGGGGCAGGAGGATCACTTGAACCCAGGAGTTCTGGGCTATACTGCACTATGCCTATAGGGTGTCTGCACTAAGTTTGGCATCAATACGGTGACCTCCTGGGAGTGGGGGACTAACAGGTCACCTAAGGAGGGATGAACCCGCCCACGTTGGAAATGGAGCAAGTCAAAACTCCCGTGCCAATCAGTAGTGGGATTGTGCCTGTAAATAACCACTGTACTCCAGCCTGGGCAACACAGCAAGACCCTATCTCTAAATTTAAAAAATAAAATAAAAAAGAATCTCTGCAGGAGGTGTCCTGGCATGGGTCTTTGAAAAGCTACCTAGGTAATTCAGATATGCCTCATGAGAACTAAATTTTAAGTTCTTTGGGCCTTCTAGCCCTGCTGGTGAGTACCTAAATCAAAGGCTGCTGGCATACCAGAACTTTCTTGAAGACCAGGCTTGGCTTGGGGCACATGGCATCTCTTTTCCAGCTAGCCCATAAGGTCTTCTGCTCAACTCTGACTTGCACACTGAATCCCTTATGGTATCGATTCAATCTTACCCAGAGGGACAGACAGACATAGTGGTCAACGAGGTCTCATATGTAGAATTGCTGTCCAAAAAGTAAAGGCTTAATAATGTTAGCATAATATTAAGTGATCCTTTCTTTCTTCTTTCTTCCCAGTGGGAGTCTCGGGTAACTCAGTATGAAAGGGACTTTGAAAGGATTTCAACAGTGGTCCGAAAAGAAGTGATACGGTTTGAGGTGAGGTAGAAGGTCCTACTTGTCACTTAGTGTGCAGTGCCTGTTTTAGTAGTAGTGTCGGTTTCATGCAAGTCTATTGGTAGAGAGATAGATAAAGGTGCCAGTGACTTGGCAATTATTGTGAACAGGCATGGCCTTCTCTGAAAATGTGTGTGCTTATTCCTGAGGCACAGTGGCTGTATTACACTTGTTGCTGGACCAGAGTAACTAGACACAAACAAAGCCTGCAGCTGCCATGTACCCTCTGGGCCCCCATCCATTCTCCTCCCTTCTCCACCCCCATCCCCACCCTCCAAGAGAGCCTTGCAAGGCCTTGGCAGAGGCTATTTGGTTGGAACTGTAGCTATTCCAGCTGCTGGCTCTGCTTTCTGAGACTTTGTTTGACCTTGGTCAGCAATAAATAGCACCCTCCTATCAAAAGGGAAAGGAGCAACTGTCTGGATGGTCAGTATAGAATCCTGTCTCCTATAGAAAGAGAAATCCAAGGACTTCAAAAACCACGTGATCAAGTACCTTGAGACACTCCTATATTCACAGCAACAGGTATGTAAGTTATATGTGATCTTCGTCCTCTACTGCCTGCTCCAGAGGCCAGCTGCCTGCTTGGGGCTTTAGTAATAAGATGGGCAGGCGCTGCTTCTGAGGGGCTGGGCCCTGCTGTAGTCCATATTGAAAATGGGCCCTGCTGCTCTAACATGGAGCATCCAGCAGGGTCTTCTGCTAAGCAGGACCCATCTCTGCTGCCTAAATTCTATGGTGAGTTAGTTTTTGAGAACAAACCCTCCTTATACATTGCGTGGCCACCCGTGGTACCACTTGACCCTCTTGAGGCTCAGGCCCCGATCAGTATGTGGAACCAGTGGCCCCACCATGAAGAACTAACCAAGCTGGTCAAAGCCGTGACCTTCACAGTGTGCTCCCTCTGGGTGGAAGCAAGACTGTCTTCAGAGACTACCCTTGCGCTTAGGGCTCAAGAACTGCTGCTCGCCCTGAGTCCGAGTCTGGAGGGAGGCAAGGGCACCGAGGCTGGCATCCGCATCTGCTCGGCACGCCTGCCTTTGGGTGGCTGAGGCGCTCGGGAGCACCCTGGCATTGTGCTTGCTCGGACTCTACGCTAGGCGGGGGCGCTTGTTTATTGTCCCCACTTCTTTCCAGCTGGCAAAGTACTGGGAAGCCTTCCTTCCTGAGGCAAAGGCCATCTCCTAATGGACCAAGGATCCAGAGCCCACCTGCGTGACGCTGCCTTTTTATATACACTGCCCTCCTCCACCTTGATGGACCCAGTGATGCATCCTGCTAGGCTGGACTTAACCCCTTTCTCCCCGCCCCACAACCAACTGTCCCCAGTTACTCTAACCGTTACTTCATTTAGCTCCATATATATTTTCTTACCTAAGAGAATAGTTTCCTGCTTTAAGCAAAAGACCTACAATAGGTGGTGGAATTATGGGATAGGGGTGGAGTATTGATATAAATATATAAATACAAATGTATATTTTTCAGGATGTGGCGTAGGAACTGGGAATAACGTTTTCTGTTACTCCTGATGGTGCCATGAAAAGATTATGTAATAAAATATTTTAAAATCAGGTCACATGACTCAGAATGGTGGTGCTTTTTGCTTTAGGCAGGGGACAATTGGGAATCAGGCCTGGAATACTAACCAAGGGGCTGCCCAGGTGTAACAAGTTTCTCTCTATAGGAGTTCACAGGTTTTTGCTGGTGCTTCCCTATAGAAATGGGGTTTCTTTTTCTCTACCTACCTCAGCTACCTGGTCTCTAAATTTGTTTAATTCTTATTCCCACTTCTTTAAGAAGGCGTTTTAAAGACATCTCTTATAATAAGAAGGGCAAGCCCTATTCTCTGCAAAGGAGGCAGAAATGTTCTCTCTTATTCCTATCCTGCTTCCCTAAGCTACCCAGGGCTCTCTGAGTCTTGCCTTCTGATGGCAAGTCTTATGTTCCAAACCTCTTTTTGCCACCCATCAAAACACATCCTCACTAGACTGCGTGAAGGTGTAAAGGGCTGATAAGGACTGGATGCTTTATCCTCACAGACACAAGAGCCAGGCATCTGCCTCTAGATAGATTAATACAAGAGCTTCTGAACCTTTCGAGGTTCAAAGAAGCTTTACTGTGCCCAGGAGGAAACATGCCAGGAAGTGCTCCCACGTGTTGTAAGCACAAGCCAAAGGCTGTTCAAACAGGCCTCAGCTGGTCTGGCCACAGGAGGCCAGAGTCTCAGGTCAGTCATGGCTGGGCTTCCCCTTAGCTGGGTCCGCAGCTGCTTACATTGCACTGGTCAGAGCAGACTTTGAAGCTCCTCTCAGAGTCAGCTGGCCACCCCCAGCCCCACCACCTCCAAAGACACCCTGCCACGGGGGCTCTAGGTCCTGCTCTGTCAGCTCTCTTTGGTGGGTGGCTAAGGTTTGGGGAGGGGCAGTGTGAAGCAAGAGAATGCAGTGAACAGTACTGATTCCCTGTACTCGGACCCGGCACCAGGGCAAGTGCCAAAGCTGCAGGTATTTATTTTAACAAGTTAATTTTTTAGAAAAAGTCATTCAGTCTCTCCCTCCCCCCCCCCCAATATCCTTATTATCACCTGAGTCTGTTCTTCCAGTCTTTCTTATATGCTTGCTTTTACATAGTTGTAATAACATACACATCAAGTATTTTGTATCCTGCTTTCATCATTCAACATTGTGTATGTTACACACATTTTTTTCTACATTATTATATGGCTTCACAAACTTTATTTGTAAAGCTATATAATTTTAAGGCTTCCATAGAGTGACTGTACCATAATTTTGATTGATCGCTTATTGGATTCTTGGTTTGTTTTTAGTAACCTTTAATTAATTTCAAATTTATAGAAGTTACAGGAATATCACAAAGAACACCTATATAACCTTTATCAAAACTTACTGTTTATATTTTACTCCATTTGCTTTATCTATATATACAATCATTTGAGAATAAGTTGCAGACAGTGTACCCCATTACTCCAAAAACAACATTATGCATTTCCTTGAAAACAAGGACTTTCTCTTACAATTTAAGTACTGTTATCACAGGAGGAAGTTTAACACTGATATGATACTGTTATCTAACCCGTGGTTCATATTTAAATTTCATCAGTTGTCCCAATAGTGTCCTTTGTAATAATTCTTTTCCCTTGTGCAGGATCAGATGTTAACAGGTACTTGTAGGCAGGGCGCGGTGGCTCACGCCTGTAATCCTAGCACTCTGGGAGGCCAAGGCGGGTGGATTGCTCGAGGTCAGGAGTTTGAGACCAGCCTGAGCAAGAACGAGACCCCGTCTCTACTATAAATAGAAATTAGCCAAACAACTAAAAATAGAAAAAAAATGAGCCGGGCATGGTGGCACATGCCTGTAGTCCCAGCTATTCTGGAGGCTGAGGCAGAAGGATTGCTTGAGCCCAGGAGTTTGAGGTTGCTGTGAGCTAGGCTGACGCTACGGCACTCTAGCCTGGGCAACACAGTGAGACTCTGTCTCAAAAATAAACAGTTGTAATACATGATTACATGTGTCTTTCTTTCTTTCTTTCTTTTTTTTTTTTTTTTTTTTTNTTTTTTTGAGACAGAGTCTCACTTTGTTGCCCAGGTTAGAGTGAGTGCCGTGGCATCAGCCTAACTCACAGCAACCTCAAACTCCTGGGCTCAAGCAATCCTGCTGCCTCAGCCTCCCAAGTAGCTGGGACTACAGGCATGTGCCACCATGCCCAGCTAATTTTTTCTATATAAGTTGGCCAATTAATTTCTTTCTATTTATAGTAGAGATGGGGTCTCGCTCTTGCTCAGGGTGGTTTCGAACTCCTGACCTCGAGCAATCCGCGCCCCCCCCTTGGCCTCCCAGAGTGTTAGCATTACAGGTATGAGCCACCGCACCTGGCCTCATGGGTCTTTCTTAATGCAAGAGAGTTCCTCAGCCTTTCTTTGTCTTTCATTAACCTATTCTTTTTGAAGAATGCAGGCTAGTTACTTTATAGAATGTTCCTCCTTTGGATTTGTCCAATGGTTCTACACACTAGATTAGGGTTTTGCCTTCTGGGCAGTAACGTTTCGGAAGTCCTTAGTGCATCTTAAATGAGCACATCATGTCGCTTGGTCCCATTAATGTCAGTGTTAATTCTGATCACCTGGTTAAGTTGATGTCTACCAGTTTTCTCCATTTTATAATTCACTGTTTTCCCCCTTTGTAATTAACAAGTAATTCGTGGGGAGTTAAACTTTGAGGTCCTGTAAATATTTTGTTCCTCATCCACTAGTTACAGCATCAGTTGGTGGTTAGTCTTGCCTGAATCAGTTACTATTATCATGATTGACCAATGTGATTTTCTAACTCCACAATGCCATTTAGATTTACTGGTTGGCATTCCACCTCTAAAGAAAAGCTTCCTTTCTCCGTATTTATTTATTCATGTGCTTATCAATATGGATGCATGGATTCCTGTTTTACTCCAAGTTGCAAGCCATTGCTTTGATTTTATTTTGATTCTCAAACTGTCTCAGATTTATGGCAGGCTCCTGTGTCATTATAACTTGTCCCCATCATTTTTTTAGCACTTTCGTACTTTCTGGTACATAAAAAGATGTTCTAGGCTCATTGTGTATCTTCCTTGCCCCAACTCTGGAACCAGCCACTTCTCCAGAGAGTCTTGATTCCTTTTAATGGAAAATGATATTTAAAACCAAGGTCTGGGTGTTACATGTGCTCATGGCTACTGGATTGTCATTGCTTCTAAGCTCTCAACAGACAGAACAAGGAAATACATAGAGATATATAGAAATATTGAGATACATAGAGATAACATAAGTAGATTTTTTGTTTTGTTTTAAGACAGTCTCTGTTGCCAGGGCTAGAGTACAGTGATGTGTTCACAGCTCACTGCAACCTTGAACTCCTGGGCTCAAGTGATCCTCCTGCCTCTGCCTCCTAGAGTGCTAGGATTACAGGTGTGGGCCAATGTGCCCAGCCTGATAGATGACATAAATAGATATTAAAAGTCATGGGCTGGGCACAGTGGCTCACACCTGTAATCTAGCACTCTGGGAGGCCGAGGCAGGCAGACTGCTCAAGGTCAGGAGTTCAAGACCAGCCTGAGCAAGAGCGAGACCCCATCTCTACTAAAAATAGAAAGAAATTAATTGGCCAACTAAAAAAAAATATATAGAAAAAATTAGCCAAACATGGTGGTGCCTGCCTATAGTCCCAGCTTACTCAGGAGGCTGAGGCAGAAGGAATGCTTGAGCCGAGGAGTTTGAGGTTGCTGTGAGCTAGGCTGATGCCACAGCACTCTAGCCCAGGCAACAGAGTGAGACTCTGTCTCCGAAAAAAAAACCAAAAAACTCACAGACATGAAAATCAGCAAGGCCAAATAGCAAGTTAGGGGTACTAAGAAGCCTCCACAGGGAATAATAGAGGCAGAAAAGAAAGTGCCTGGGAACTCAGAAGGGAGAAATTTGTGGGGAATTTGATGCTTGAACTGTGCCTTAAAGGTGGGAGGTGTTTGTTCCTTCTGCTGGGACCATCCTGCCTCCCTATCTGGCAGTGTGAGGTCGGCATGTCTAGGGAAATAGAAGTGGCTTAGTGTGGCCAGAATCAGGTGAGTCAGGTGGCCCACAGAGAGAGAGTAATGGGCAGGAGCCAGATCACATAGCACCTCATATGACTCTTGCGGCACTTTGAACATTACCCTGTAAGTGTGGGACGCTTACTAGAGTGATCACATGGGAAATAACATGACCAGTCTGTGCTGCGGACGTATTGGAAGGTGTGGGCATGGAGACAGGAAGAGCAGCCAGGCTCCTCACAACCATCAGGACAGCCGAGGAGGGCAGTACTAGTGGGGCTAGAGCTCAGGGGACAGGTTCGGGACGTGGAGTTGGAACCGTGGGGATCCGGTCGCTGATGAGACAAGAAACCTGAGGGAGAGGGAAGTAGCTAGCATGCCCCCAGGTTCCTGGCTTGGGTATTGGGGTGACAGTGAAGCCCTTCATGACACAGGAACAGGAGGCAAATGGGTTTGGAGCAGATGGGGGGAAGCAGTGGGGACAGTGAGTGCCGATGGCCGCTAAGAGGCTCCTCTGGATGGGAAGGGGAGCCCGGAGTCAGAGGTGGGAGAGATGCAGAGTAAAAGGAAGCTTTGGTTTATTTAAAGGCGGGGCAGACTTAGGCATGTTAGTAAAATTCAGAGAGAAAGAAACTACCAGAAAGAAATCTTAGGTGGAGGGAAAGCAGAAGAGGGAAGGTTTCATGCTTGATGATTAACATTTTCTCAGATAGTGATATCCTATTTACCTATTTGAGCCAAGTGGTTTAGACCAAAGGCATGGAGAGAAGCCTACACTTTCCTGCTTGCCCCTCGAGTTAACTTGCCAAGAATCTCTGGGCTCTGGAGTCCTGAAGATGAGCATTTAGAGCTGGAGCGATGCCAGTATCCAGCATAAGTATTCAGTGACAGTAAGTGAGAGAAATCGAAATAAGATAGGAAGTGTCGCACATAAATACTAGTAACTTTGAGCCCTTCCCAGAAGATTTTCGTGACTGCACTTACAGCTGGGAACCCTGAACAAAATAAAGAATGCCTTTGCAGCAACTCAGGTTTTTAAAAGGGAGAGGTGCTGATGGAGATCTGCTTGGGGCGGGGCCGAGACCTGGTAGGAGAGGGGGGTGACAGAGGAGTGTCCTTTGACCAGCATGCTCAGGGCCCATGTGAGGTTGCAGCCCATGCATTTGGAAGGTGATTGGAATTTTCTCTGCCAGTGCTTGGTGTCCTAGGGGAAGGAGGGGAGGAGAAGACAATGGTCATGCCTGTCTAGCATAGAAGGACACGTCTTTGCTGCAGTGGGCACATGACCGCACACTTTATGGAGACAGTGGCTAAGACTCTCCCCTCCATGTTTGGGGATGGTCAGGCCTGAGCCGAGAGTTAGCAATGGATGAGAACCACTCAGCCCTGTCTTCTGAACCCGGAAATGGTGCGTGCCTCACCTGCCAGTGTCTGGTGATGCCTGTTGTGTGACTATGTTGTCGGTATCCACAAAACTATAAACTCTCTGAGGTCATGTCTGTATAACTCCACGCCCCACAGCAAAGGTTCAGCTCCAAACAGCTACCAGCTAGCTCACCGTTGAGTGATGATTCTCAGTCACAGGCCGTGCCGCCTGGCATGCGGCTGTCTGTGAGAGGACCCCAGCTCGCCTTTCCCTCGTTATCTCCCCGCCTGCATACCCGCGTAGACACCTCATGGAAACTGATTCCAAACTTGCCCTTTCTCATTTGTGTGCGGCCTAGGAGGCTTTGTTAACGCTGGGCTTTGCACCCGAAGCACTCTTTCTTAGCTCCCACCCGGTCTTCCGTCTCAGAATTACACCTGTCTGGAGCAGGCATCTTCCAACATTGTGGATGGGAGGGCAAGTGTGAGGAGATAGAAGGTATCTGCCACTGGGTCAGAACATTCACTGAGGATCCTCCATAGGCACTTCTAGAAACCAAGTCCATGAAGATGACTATCCAAAGATGCCCACCGAGGCCGGGTGTGGTGACTCACACCTGTAATCACAGCACTTTGGGAGGCCGAGGCAGGATCACTTGAGCTCAGTTCAAGACAAGGCTGGGCAACACAGACCTCATTTGTACAAAAAATAAAATACTGGCCAGGCATGGTGGCGCATGCCTGTAGTCCCAGCTACTCAGGAGGCTGAGGCAGGAGGATCACTTATGCCCAGGAGTTTGAGGTGGCAGTGAGCTATGATGCCACTGCACTCCAGCCTGGGTGACAGAGTGGAAATGCTCTCTCAAAACAAAACTAAAAAAGATGCCCATCATAACTTTACAGTTGCAAAAACTGAAATCAATTAAAGTATCCATCAGGAAAGAATTCAATGAATTATGGCACAGTCATACAATTGAATATTATATAGCCACTGAAGATGATATATACCTATCTTCATTGATAAGGAAAACTCATATTTTTGAATGAAAAAAGCAGGTTATAGAATTGCATGCATGATATCCACATTTATATAAAACTTTTTATGTGGGAAGGATGTTGATTGAATTGTTAACTATGGTCACCTCTAGAGATGGAAGTTTGCATTACTTTTAATTTTTTATACCATTTTATATTGCTTAAAATTGCTGTGTATTATCATTATAATCAGAAAAATCAAATAAAGCTATTTTCATTATGGGAAAACAATCCAGTGCATCCTTTGAGACCTGCGTCATATGTCAGTTCTCTAGGAAGCTTTCCCTGATCCACTGTTCCTGCCCGTCCCCAGACTGGACTGGGAGCCCCACCTCCTATTCACCTCTTGCTGTAACACTGTTTGTCGCCCTCTTTAGCTTCTGGTCTTTGCCTCCTTTGTGCAGTGTTTGCTGAGATGATCTCATTATTCCCCTGAGCTCTGGGCTCCTTAAGATCATGGACTGCATTTCCTCTCCTGTTGGGGCCTCCTCCGCCCACAGAGGCAGCCTCCTGGGGCAGGGGTTGCTCCTCAGCTCCAGAGATCATTGCCATACAAGCCTTTGCGCCCACGTAGGACAGATCTTGGGATTTTTTCAAGAGATCCAGAAATCTGGCCTAATTTGAGATTTAATAGGCATTACCATGGTTGGCGAGATTGGTGCTCGGTACCCAGGTGGAGCCTGCAGCCAGGCAGGTGATAGCCACCTGGCCGATGAGCCTTGCTCCAGGTCCTTTGGGCCTTGTCTGTGTGGAGAGTGCCCCTCTGGCTGTGACGACTAGAGCCCTGGGGCAGAAGGCTCCACCCCTCGGGGCTGCTCAGAAGAAGCTGGCTGCTCATCCTCCATAAGGTGCTATTTGTCTGGGTCCAGAAAAAAACCCACAGGAAAACCCTGTCCAATCTGATAAGACCTTTCTGTGAAGAGACGTGATGACTGTTTCCAAATGACAGCCCCCTGGGCCTCAGAGCTCTCAGTTCCTCTTGCAATATGAGTGACAGCAGTGATGACCGCAGGAGCCCAACCAATAGGTCTCCCTTAGGGGAATGTCAGCAGCCTCACTAGCAACACTGATGAGGCCCCTGCAGCCAGGAACATGGTACAGAGCAGGAGACAGATTGCCTCTGACAGTCCCTTCCCTTTGCAGAGCCTAATTATTTTACGAACTATAGTGAGGACTGCCATTTGTTAAAAATTCTATGCCAGGCACTGTGCTCAGGCTTTGGGGCATCTCTGATCCAGCACCAGCACCCTGCAAAGTGAGCATTGTCATCCGAGTGAAGACACCGAGGCTCAGAGAGCTTAAGCAGCTGGCCCACGGCCACTCCCCAGAGCTAAGTTAGAGTTCTTCCTGATGGCATTTTTTTCCATGCCATATCCCACGCCATCTAGACCAGGATGGACAAGAGGACCCTGTAAATTAACACACTGAGTTGTTTCCTTAATGACCTGGATAAATCCACACAGTCGGCTTGTTAGAGAGCCCCATTTGGGTACCCCCTGACCTGTAGGCACTGGGGCTTCTCTGCCCCCTGGGAGATACTCCCTCCCGGACGTGCACAGTGGGTCACCCAGTGGGGTAGCAGCAGAGTCTGGGGGACAAAGCAGCAGGTTTGTCGAGTATCCAGGGATTATAAACGGCAGAGACCCAAATGTCCACGTGCTGAGAAGCCACCGACAGCATCCTGCACAAGGGAGGTGCCCCTGCTAGAGTGTAAGGCAGGGCCACCGCCCTTCCAGAACTCAAGGCCTGGAGCTGCTGTCCCTCCTGACCTCCTCCGATTGTCCTTAGTTCTTGGTCCCACAGCTCTCTTCACAATAAAGCCCCATTACTTGAGGGACCTGAGTGTGCCTTTGTTCCTTGAACCCCACTGCCCGGCACACCAGCGGGGCCAACTGGTTTGCTGACGGACGTACCACCCTGAGGGGTGTTAGGAGTGGTTCTGTTGTCACAAGGTTTGCCTGGAAAGCTGCCGTGGAAAGTGCTGGGGTGGCCTCTGCCAGCTCCCTGGGATCAGCCCTGGATCATGTTGTCTGAAGCAGCTGAGCTGCCTCTGTCATATCTGGGCAGGGGACAGGTGGCTTCTAGAAGTGACATTACTGGCTGGAGCCCGGGGTCTGGAGCCTCTCTATCCCCTGGGGAGCAGGTCACCAGCTGGCCCTGGGCCACACTCTGCTCTCGGGCTTGGGCAGGATGCGCTTGTCAGAGATGCCTTCAAAGCACAGCCCTTCCCTCCCACTGTCCGTCCTTCCTCACACCTCACTTTCCTCAGTGTACAGAGGAGTTTAGACTAGCTCAGTCATTTTAAACGCCTTAGCAGAACTCTTTTTTAACCACTTTGGTGCGGCGCTCACCAGCGGCGAAACCTTGCCCACAGCGGCACTCACAGTCCGCACGGTAGTGTGTGCTGTGCGTTGACGACAGATCCGTTTTGCTCTTGTGTGATGAGGAAAGCTTTAAAGCACTGAAAGCTTGTTTTACTTTACAGGCAGCTTTACTTGTAATGTAAATCAGAACAGGTAACATATACATGTATGTTTTCATTACGTTATTTTTTAAATGTTCACAATTTTATTTTGATAAATGAAAAATTAGAAAAGTCATATCACAGCTGTCAGCTAAAGTCGCTGTGCGTGTTCATCTGTGGCTGTCAACTATAGCCGACACTCACACCAAAGTGGTTAAAGACATCTTACACCAAAATCCAATATTCAAACATAAAAACTATGTTTTTTAATTTTATTGTATTATTTCAAACATTTAAATGTACTTACTAAAAAGGCAATCGGTAAGAACTCTGAGGTGTGTGCATGTGTGTGGTTTTTGTTTTTTTTTTGACAGCCAGAGTGGAAAACCTTATTATTAACACGTTTCAACAAGAAAACAAATGAACACACCTAGAAACATAGACAGCATCGCCCCCAGCAGCAGATGGGGAGGGAGGGAGAAGCGGGGCAGCAGGGTAAGGTATTCCTCTCCATGCTCCACCAGAAATCAGACCATTTCTGATTTTTCTTCCATCTAGCTGGGAAAGGGCCATTTTCCTTCCATCTAGCTGGAGGCCCTGTGGCCACCTCGTTCGGGGAAGTCCAGGACAGCAGCTGAGGGCAGGAGGCTGAGCCACCAAAGGCCAGGCCTGGGGAAAGGTGGCTAGAGCAGGTCCAGGATGTGACCCCTCTAGGCTGACATCACCAGGGAGGTGTCATGGGCTGAGGATTCTGCAGATAGGACATCGCCACAGCAGGAATGGACAACATGAAGCTACTCATCATCTGCATCGTGTCCTCTGAGCTCCGGGAGTTAGCAAAGCTGATGAAGGAACAGTAGACAGCGACCCAAGCACACCACTTCAACTTAAGCATGAGGCCGCACATGCTGAAGATCATGCCCCACAACAGGTTCATGTAGTCTGGCACCGGGTCGTCCAAAGCTGGGTTACACTCGCTTGCTCGGTGGGGGCTTGTACCTCAGCACTTTGTTCTGTCTCCGTGGGTCCGACATACTGTCTGCGGACATAGCGAGTTGAGGGCCAGGTCGGGCCTCTTCCGCCACGGCAGTTGCAGCTTCCGGCAGGCAAGTGGAGGGTGGCTTATAGAGTAACCTCTGAGGTGGTTTTGGTGAGCAGGACAGCTGCTAATTGATAACAACCTCTGCTTCTAATTTATTTATTTATTTTTGGTTCCACAATATGGAGGAAATAGGAAAATCCTGATCACAGAGTTAGTAGTTGAAATAGTTATTGTTTTTTTGTTTTGTTTTTTTGAGACAGGGTCTCACTCTGTTGCCCAGGCTGGAGTGCCGTGGCACGATCATAGCTCACTGCAGTCTCAAGCTCCTGGGTTCCAACAATCCTCCTACCTCAGCCTCCCCACTAACTGGGACTACAGGTGCATGCCACTATGCCCAGCTAATTTTCCTATTTTTTGTAGAGACTGGGTCTCTCCATGTTACCCAGGCTGGTCACGAACTTTTGGTCTCAAGTGATCCTCCCTCCTCGGCCTCCCAAAGTGCTGGGATTACAAGCGTGAGCCATCATGAGTGGCCAATTAATTCTTTTTTAAGTTAACCTTGCAATTTCAGGATACTGCAAGGAAAACAATTTGTGTGTGTTGATGAATCAGTAACTATATTAGGATGAACCACATGTAATTGCCAATACCCCACAGTTTCTGGTCTACAAAACAACAAATTCATATAATTCAGTCAAATAATAATAGCTAACATTCATTTACTGTGTGCTAGGCCCCACGCTAGACATTTTGGAAGCTGATGTCATTTAATCCACACACAACGCTCGGTTTTGTGAGGATCGTGGGATAAGGACAGATAAGGACCCTGAGGCTCATGGGGGTTGTCCGAGGTTACACAGGTGACCAGCTGAGCTTGGGTGGAACAGGCGAGGGCTCACCCTTGTTCAGGCTGCCCCGGGTGGCTGGGCCCCCCTCAGCCAGCCCACCGCACCGCTGCCGCCCCCCAGGCACAGGCCCAGAGAAGAATCCAGCCTCTGTGCCCAGCGGCGCCCGCCAGCCCGCGGCCCAGGGCTGTTTGTTTTCTTAACGGGGTTAACCAAACCTCCTGAGCCTCTGCCGAGCAGCAGAAGGCCCGCTGGTGAAAGGGGGCTTTGTGTGACGGCAGCGGAGGGCGAGGGCCCTAGCCAAGACAGGAGCTGGGAGCCAGCCAGCCGCGCAGGAGCAGGGACGTGGTGGGGTAACATCTTCCCCCCAGCCCTTCCTGCCCTCCTCCGCCATGACCTTGGTCCTGTCTCCAAGCGGGGAGCTGTGGGCTCCACACTTGCACAGAGCGGCGAGTGTGGCCCAGTCCCTGGCAGGGCTGCCGTGCGAGTCAAGAGACAGATGCTTACAACGTGGTCCCCAACTGAGAGTATCACCGTCACCAGGGAACTTGTTTAAAATGCCTGCCACCAGGCCCCACCCAGGCCAAGCACTCAGAAAAATCTGGAGTCAGGGCACCATAAT
The DNA here is from genome assembly GCA_008750895.1 of Mirza zaza. Taxonomy (NCBI): domain Eukaryota; kingdom Metazoa; phylum Chordata; class Mammalia; order Primates; family Cheirogaleidae; genus Mirza; species Mirza zaza. Next base: position 4,120 of record VSMD01092082.1, on the reverse strand, counting down.
CTGAGATTTAACAGGCCTTATAGATGATGATGATGATGGCTAAAAGTTGAGAACAAGTCTAATGTAATACGGAAACACTCTGGCCAAGAAAATGTGATCAAGAAGTACTTTTAGGCAACTTTCACTCAGCAACTTGTAAATTAAATGTATAAGCTAGATAGTGATGGAGAAAAGACAAAAGAATGGTAAAACAGCTCATTTTAAAAACAGAAGTCACCTTGAGGTTACACACCTACCCTATAAGGGCTGGAACTTAACAGCGTTCATGTGCTAAGCTGGCCAGTGCTTAAAGGACACAGAAAATAAGCTCTTCCTTTTACTGTAGCAACTCCTTTGGAGTTTACGTCATGTTATATGTTCCTTTTTATAGGAAAATTGTCTCCATACCTTGTTTTATCTTCCCAAAGACATCTTAAATGCTTCCAGGCCAAGGATCTTATTCTTCTTCACTTGGATCTACGCTCTCGTACCATGGAACGCTGCGGAATTAGGAGCAGAGACTCTCCTTCCACAACTGGGCCTTCCATAACTCTGGTGATGAAAATCACTGATTTGAGGGTTCCCAGGAACACCTGAATATTAAGTAAATGAATAAAATGGACAAGTGCACGCATGCAAGAGGTGGGGGGAGAGAGGCGTGTCCAACTCTGCAAGTGGGAAGGGGATTCTTGTTACTCCCCCGCAGGCAGGCCTTCTAACCCTCCTGCAGCCCCTGCGCCCGCCCTTCCCTGTTTTTTTCTCAACATCCCCCCCACTGCCCATTCATTCGTATAGTCTTTCACTACAAATGTTTTTTGAGTGTGTACTAAACGCTTGGCGCCATGGAGACACACAATAAACAAACACAATAATTGCAGATTGCTGTAAGCGCACAGACAGGGTGATATGCTAGGGGGGTCAGGAAGGAAGCCTCTTTGATGTGAATTTTAGGCTAAGAATTAGAGGATGAGCCTGGACCAGGTGAAGAGTGATAAAGAAGAGTGTTCCAGGTAGAGCAAACATCAAGGGCAAAGGCCCTGAGGCAGGAAAAAACTTGTCTGGTTTGAAGAACTGAAAGAAGGTCACTGCGGCTGGAGCCCAGTGCACGATGGAGAGAGGAGTGGGAATAAGGTGGAAGATGAGGCTGGGCTGGGTTATTTAGAGCTTCGTAGACTGCTGTAGGGTGAGTGGGTTTTATTCTAAGTGCAATGGGAAGCCATTGAAAAGTTTTAAGCAGATGCCTTGATAATAGTTTGTGCTGCAAGGTAGAGAATAGACCTTATGCTGGGGATGAAGGCAAGGAAAAACAGAGACAGAGAGACGGTTATCAGGATGGCTGACCAAGAAGTCTGAGGATCCTAAGATCGGCCTGGGCCCCTCTGGACAGCAGGAGTCAGAGAGGCCCTGTAGGCCTAGGAAAGCTGTCTCTGAATGATGGGGCCCTGGCGTGCCAGGGAGGAAATGAAACCATGGCACTTCTCCTCAGTGTGCACCGTTTCCCTTCCAGGGGTCCACGCCAGGATCTGGGAAGTTTCAGCTTCCTGATTCTGGGGCTCTTGTGCGGTGGGATTTGGAAGAAGAAGGTGTGGGACATAGTATTGGTGAGAACTACTTGGCCCATTTTGGGGTCATCCTCTCAGCCCTTCTCTAGAGGGAGGGCCGGGAACGGAGAGTGTCTGCTCCAGTTGAGAGGCGCCTCTGCACCAGCAGGGGGAGAGGGCACGAGACCCCCCAAACCCCAGCCCCTAAGACTGGCAGTCTGCTTCCTCCCTCCCACCCCAAGCCCTCCCACTAGGTGTGAGCTCCTGAAAAGTAGGGCCTCCCCCTCTGCATCTCACAGGACCTTTGTGGGGGGACATTGTGGAGAAGAGGACTCTTGCCATGGTGCTGCGAATGGCAGCGCCCCTACAGCTGAGGGTTGGGGTTGAGAAGTGAAAGCAGAGGCCCTTTCCAACACATGGGGTGAGAGAGTTCTGGACTCAATTCCTGCCACATACCCAGGAAGCCCCTGCCCAGAGGGGTGGACAAGAGCAAGCTGGTGCCACCACCCACAGTCCCTCTTCCCCACTCACTGCCCTGTCCCCCCATCCTATCCACCCAGGACAAGCCCACAATCAAGCTGCCATTTACACCTCTGCTAAGGACTGAACATGAATCATTTCAATCTTGACACACTCTTCTGAAGGAGGCATATTATCCCTATTTTGCAGATTAGCAAAGGTCTACACCAATGGTCCCCAACCTTTTTGGCACCAGGGACCGATTTCATGGAAGACAATTTTTCCACGGGTGGGGGGTGGGATGGGGAGATGGTTTGGGGATGATTCAAGCGCATTCCATTCATTGTGCAGTCCAGCCTCTCTGCTAATGATAATCTGTATTTGCAGCCGCTCCCCAGAGCTAGCATCACCGCCTCAGGTCCACCTCAGACGATCAGGCGTTAAATTATCATAAGAAGCCTGCAATCTAGATCCCTGGCATGCGCACTTTACAGTCGGGTTTGCGCTCCTGTGAGACTCTAATGCCACCGCTGATCTGGCAGGAGGTGAGCTCAGGCAGTGATGCAAGCCTTGGGGAGTGGCTGTAAATACAGATGAAGCTTCGCTTGCCTGCCCCTCACCTCCTGCCGTGTGGCCCAGTTCCTAAGGGGGGGGTGCGGGGGGGGGGGGACAGCAGGTCTACACGGTTCCTGAAATCCAGGCTGTCTGACCCCCAGATTGGAGCCTCGGTCCCTAAACTGCCTCTTCCTGGCCAACAGCCTGGAGCAGGTTAGGGCTGAAAGATATGAGTGGATGGGTGGACGGACAGATTTTAAAAATGAACGAATGGAGGGCCCTGTGGATGCTGGGGAAGAGGGGACATTGAAGCCGGGTTGGAGCCAAGCCTGACTCAGATGTGGCCTCGGCTGGGGTCTCCAGGCCGCGCGCCCAGGGACCAGGCTGAAAGGCGGGAAAGGGATGGGGGCGGCCTGGCCCCGGGAAGGGTCGGGATCGCAGGTCGGTCCCCAGGGCAGGTGCTGAGGCCTGAGCCCCGCCTCCGACCGGCCGGCGCAGAGGCCGTAGTCCTCAGGCGCTCCACAGAGACTGGGGAAATTTTGGCTCGCCCGCGTCCTGGCATTGGTGGGCGCTCCCCAGCTGTCTGGCGAACGGCTGGCTCCCCGCCGAGCGCCCCCCTGCCCAGCGCTGCGGCCCCGCCGGCCCAGGGGCGCGCCGGGCCGGCCACCAGGCTCCCCGCCTAATCTCCCGGGCTCAGGGCTCCGCGCGAGGGAACGCCCGGGGCCGGGTCGGCGGGGCGGGGCGGGGCCTCGGGCGCGGGGCGGGGCTTCGGGCGCGGGGGCGGGGCCTCGGGCGCGGGGGGCGGGGCCGGCGCGCGGGGTCCCAGTCCGCGCCGCAGAACTCCGGCTCGGAGCGTCTCTCCAGCCGGGGCCGGTGCGGGGCGCGGATGCTGGAAGTTCACATCCCGTCGGTGGGGCCCGAGGCCGAGGGGCCCAGGCAGAGCCCAGAGAAAGGCCACATGGTGAGCGGACAAGTGGCTGGGGAGGGCGCGGGACCTGCCGGCTTTGCCCGCGCGGAGCGTGGTGGGGACCCCGCACCGCGGCTGGGGCATCTGAGCGCGGCGGGCCTGACCGTCGGGGGACAGCTTGTCGAGGGCTTGGGGCCTTGATTTGCCGGCCCCGCGGACCGTAGTTCGCGCTCTTGAGGGACCACTCGGAGCAGGTGGGCGAGTCCGCCAGCCCTTTCTCCAGGTGTGCGGGAGCGCGGGAGTGTCCCCGGGGAGGGCGGCGTTGCAAGGCGGCTTTGTGCCTTTGAGCACAGGACGGGGGTGCTTCGCCGGGCGCAGGTCCAGCCGCGTCCTCCCCGGGCCTCACGCGCACCCCGCGCCCGCCAGGTGTTCCGAGTGGAGGTGCTGTGCAGCGGGCGCAGACACACCGTGCCACGGCGCTACAGCGAGTTCCACGCGCTGCACAAGCGGGTGAGGGGGCGCCGACGACCCACCAACCCCCGCACAGCCCCTGCCCAGCCCCAGGGGGCGGGAGCGATGGCGAGCTCCGGCCCCAGCCTCGGCCGCCCCGTTACCGCCCCCGGCGCAGGAGGGCACGGGGCCCGGGCGGGCTGTGAGGTCCTTCGCAGGGAGCGCGCGG